>JANHZU010004132.1:0-23007 GCA_032468055.1 Acrochordus granulatus | reverse complement strand
TACAGGGGAATATATAATTAACATTTTATAGTATACAAATTGTAGTTGCATATATGAAGAAGCAAACACGATATAGTAATTGCTTACAAGAAATGTTGTCAACTATTATCACTATATATATTGTCACTATATCTTACTAAGCAATAATAACATATTTCACATGCCAATCTCAAAGTTGAAGATAAGCAAAAGTGCAGTCTGCAATCCCTTGAGGAGATCTGGACAGTACACTAAGGTTATTCCTCACAGCAAGCCACCTACCTTATTATGATAATATAAGAATGTGTAGGAGATGGATTGTTTGAAAAACAATAGCAACTTTTCAAAATGAAAGTTGAAACTAAAAAAGCAAAATTCAAATTTGAAAATTTTACACTGGCAATTGTTGCTGCATATCCAGAAACATTGGATAGAAATGCTATATTAAATAATGCATAAATGCAGCAAATTACCTGGCAAAATGAAACCTGATTTTTAGATTGTGTTTCTGGAATATTTTCAGTATAACCCTCAATGATCAAGATAATATTTTTACCTGTAGAAGACTAGAACTGCTTATTCATGTGATTAAATAGCTAATGGTATGCTTGAAAATCTTCAGTGTTCCAATGCACAATCACTATTTTATGTGTGAGTATCACCGGGTGCCACACTTTTAATAACGAACCACAATTGCTTTTGTTCACACAATTTTGGCATCAATTGATGAAAGTTAAATCATGTAGATGGTGGTTGCAGGCTACTTCAGCAAACCCTTTCACCCACCCCCTGCTCCATATGCATCAGATATATATGGTTTGGCACCTAGCTGTGTTGAAAAAAAATAAGATTTCATTTTTCTTGCTCTTTTTAATTATGATTTTGTCAAAAAGCCAAAAGAAAACATCTAAGGCTTACTCACTAAAATTACAGACATAAAGCACCAATGGCCACAGATAATAATTTTGTCCAAGCCATACGGCCAATTCCTACTGAGGTATATATTTAACATAAGCTTGCTAGTTTCCATGGATTTACCTATTCCATGGAAACATCAAATCCCTCTCTTCACCATTATATATAATGGATACCCAATCATTGACTTCCATCCCTCCCTTATTTTGAGAGAAAAAAATCCCATCATTTGGATAAATACATGATTAGATATCAATGTAGATTGCTCACATCATGCAGGATATCACTTCTGAAAGGAAGCAAAGGTCAGCTAAGCAGGTGGATTAAAAATATGTCTTCAAACATTTAAAAAAGCCACAGGCAAACAAATCCATCACAATGGCAATCCCAGAATTAGTTCAAGCATATATGACATTTCCAACTGCAGCATGATTTGTCCTTATGAATTGGTTCTCCTAAACTGATCCTCAGAAATTAATTTGATAGTACTTGTTAATGGATATCACAGAAAGAATTTGCACATGTGGCTGAAAGTCACAAAGAGCTGAGCCATTAAAGGAATCATAAATTATGATCTATGTAACTATGTGAGCCATAGTTACATGTTATCAGGAATATTCTACCGAAAATACCTATTTAACAGACTATTAAATTCCAGATTTTTTTCTTTAAAAATATTCTAGACATTCCAATTCAATTTCTATCTTCACCTTCAGCTAAAGCTCATAATATACAACCTATAACTTGCTATACAGTATGGCTTATTAGATTATGCCACTTTTCTCTTCCTGAAAAGAAGTTCGTGATGAAGATCGTCCCAACAAAAGTTCCTTCTCATGAATCAGGCTATCCAAGAGGTCCTCCTGCCGATAGTTACGATAAACCTTCAAAAAGGCCAAAATGGTAATTCCGAGCCAAGTCAGCCAGGCAGCCCAGAGACCAAACTAGAAAAGAAAGAGAAAGAGATGATGAGAATACATTAATAATAAAATATGGCCTGTTCAAAATTACACTCCCCAAATCTGTTAACTCCTAGAATCTCCAAAATTATTGGAACTGCAGTCCCAAAATACCTGGAGACCACTCTATTGGGGAAAGTCGATCTAATACCATGTGTAAATCAATATATTTTTCCAAGAACCTTTGCCTGAATAATGATTAATGTTGAAGTTTTGCTCGGTTCACAGAATGTGTAAGCCAATTTACAAAAACTAATAGCTGAGTTGACACAGTATGTTAGGCTTAAGTCAAACAAAAATTAATATTTTACTCCAGGCATTTTTCAAAATTTTGTATTTACATCTTAAAAAGTCCATTACAGTAAGTCTATTTTCTAAACCTTAGAGTTCTCAAAAGTATATGAGAATGAATTTTTTAACACATATTCATATATAGATTTATTTATTTATTAAATTTATATGCCACTGAAATCTGAAGACTCTCGGCGGCTAACAACACTAAAAACAACAATTAAAAACACTTAAAAATAAAATAAATATTTATTTATAAATATCTAATAAAATAGATATTTATTCTATTGAAAGTAATGCTTTTGAGGTATCCAAACAATACCCAATGCATGCCTTTTTATCATGTTCACAGTCCAAATGCAACCATACAAACTGGGTATCTAAATTCTAAATCATACAATAGTGAAGAACAATCGTGAGGCCCAAAAGGTAGAAACATTATATTTACTGAGTATTACCAGAATATGCCTCTCAAATTCTGTATCTGGTGGAGTGCAATTAATAAAACATCTGAAAATTACTGTATGTAGCTATCAAGATCCACTCCAACTTTTTGAACCATCCACTTTCTATAATAGACAGCAGTATAATAGACAGCATATATCTTACTTACTAAAAAGAATCCAGCCCATGTTGGCTTCACCTATTCAGAATTTATATTTCTTAGTCTAATCCTTCTTTGTGCCATAACATAATCTTGCCTTTTCCAGAAATCTCAAAAATGTCATCTATGAGCCAATATACTCTTACTCTTATGCTTTTCCATAATTTCATGACTGCAACATTACTATAGAACCACAGAGCTGGAAAACTAATGAGAGATTATCAGTTCCAATTCTCTGTTCAACACAGGGCCTGCAGTACAAATGCAACTGAGGCTGGTGGATATCTATCTCGCTTCTTATTCAATATATCTAATAGAGACCATCACCTTCTAAGTCCCACTATTAAATTGCTCATTGTTACAAAGTTTCTCTCAGTGGTAAGCCAAAATTGGCTTTCTTACAATTTCTACCCATTGATTCCAACTATTTTCTCCAAAGTGACAAATGCAGTGCTAGTCGCCAAGTGCAAAGTAAAAAAAGTTTTGAGTTTAACATGTGCAAACTAATTTGAAATAGCATTAAATAAGGAAGATGATATTTTATTATGAAAAAGTCATTTAATGACATTTGAAACCTATCCAAAATTACATGTCAGTTCTATGAACAAAGAGGCTTAACTTACCTGTGTGATGGCAAACTGGTCATAAAATGCTGAGTTTTCTAAATTCAGCTCAAGATCTATATCTTGTAATTCTTCACAGCTAATGAGAGAAGGCATTTTGGATGAAAGAGAAAGAAAGGAAAAACAGTTCAATAGTTCTAAATTATCTTTTACAGAATAGTTCTAAATTATCTTTTACAGTCCTCTATACCACTAGTTCACTAAGTCACTCTCACATACACTGTATCTCTCTCTCATAGACACATAGACACTCCCTAAGCACATCACAACTGATGATATGTCTTATTATCAAACAATTTTGTGGCTGTCTTTGAAACATAGATAAACTTTTGTATGACCGCCTCTCCCAAGGATTTCATTGCAGCTTTATTAAGGCAAGAAATAATAGAGAGAAGGATCAAATGTCAATGTCCTCTCCAACATTTTACCAACTGTATCCAATCTGGCCAATTTCCTGCAGATTATAAAACGAGAGAAGCTGATGAAGATTCCACCTGAGTTGGTGTCACCTCAAACTCAAACTGCATTCTTACCTGGCCAGGACTTCTCTATGAATGTCCTTTAAAAAAGGGTCTCACAACCAATTTTGCTATTGCATAAGACTCATATAATGGGATTTTTTGAAGACTCAGTAGCACAGCAGCCTGTCGCATGTAAGCCATGAAAGGAAAACCCTGTTGAGCAGAACTTTTTGTTTTGTTAATTCACTGTTTCTGTACAAAATTTCTAGTGTAGTCTTCCTAAAAATATGCCAGAATCAATTAATTGTCATGAAAGATTTGATGAAACCTTGCTGTAAACCTGCAGAATTCTTTTTAAGGCTTTTCTTCAGATGAATAGAAAAACATAGCAAGGAACAAATTTATAACTGTTGTATAATTATAATAAATAAACTGAATAATTCCATTCCCATAAAAGTTTACAGAATCATATCAGGGCTAATAAGATAATCAAATCAATGAGTGCTAATAATGAATGAATTGGTAATCTAATAATAATTAGTTTCAAAAACAATGAATATCTACCTGAAAAAAAATCAGGTATATCCAGAAATCTTATATTGCATTTTCAGTGCCCAGGATATATTATAGTCTTGGAACTGAAACATTTACTTGAAGGATGAAGTACAAATTGTAATGAGAGGCTAAGCCCCAGTGACAGAGTAACTGATTTGCACATAAAAAATCTTAGGATGAAAAACAGCCCTAATCTGGGATTGGAAACTACTGTCCGTCAGTATAGACAACTTTGAGCCAAATGGTCTCATGCCATATCAGAAATAACTTCCAATATTCCTATCAGCAGAGCTACTAATATTATCTCTACTAGCTTAATAATGCAATGATGTTAATATATGGGAGCCCATCAATGACATTACAGCCCAACATAGGAGATTATATCATTGGTCTTTGCATGGGCATCTACTGGGGACAATATCAAAAAGTGCAAAAGGATAAGATTGGTGTCATGATCCATGTTGTAGATTTTGACCCTCACAAGCTAATGCTGATCCATCTGACTAATTCACTGACCATGTATAATATCACTCTCCAATATACTCCATCCTAAAAAAATAAGGACACAGGAATCCTTGGGCTTTTACAAAAGCCAACTAAGTACTGTACAGTTTTAAAATCACACAATCCTTGTTTCCAAGAATATATCATCTTTGATATCCTGCATAAACAAAGGTCTCCAAATTCTCAGTTTAAAATGCTTACACAAATTCCTTGTATCATATCTCTCCAATTATCCCACCCATATGAAAATGCCCATTTGGGCATCATGCCAGTGTCTTTGAAACACAATGAAAAGAAGCTACTGATCCTCCATTATTGCATGATATCACCACCAAAGACTTCAGAAGAAGACAATATTGGTATGTTTTTGTTTCCAGTGTTCCAGGCAAAAAATCAATCAAAAAGTCTGCCTATATTTTTTTCATTTTCATTTTTAATAAATGTATTAGACTTTTATTTGGAAAATTCCAGGGTTTGAGACTTCTGAAGGAGTCTTCTCTCTCTTTCTTGCCTTTCCACTATTGTCAGTCACAGTGGAGGCATGGCCAAATATTTAATTAGCCTTTCAGGGTTCTTTCTGAAATCATTGCAGTCCCAAATATTCACTAAATATTCAAATTCTCTGTTGGCATATACAACATATGGCAAGGCAAAATGTAAAATCAGTACTTTAATCATGAAGGTAGATTATAAGACATAAAAATTAACTGTCAATACTCTACAAACTTATTATCCACATGATTTATATTAAAACACATACAGTCATGTAATCACTTTGTACTTTTTTTCAAAATTAAACCCAGTATGATTAACTACATTTATTTAAAATGAAAATATTTAATGTGCAGTATGGAATTTTACTAGATGCACACATCTGATTGCAGTAGAAATTCCCTGAAGCCAATTCACTTGTCCAAAGAATTAAATATTTTCAGCTCAACTCACTGTTGTCTCAGTGAATATTTTTGTCCACCATCTTGTATTATAAAACTATGTTCATCTCCCCAATTCCTATCTTCATTCATTTTCAATAATACATTGAAAAAATATATAATGTATATTCAATATATTATTTCATTTTGAAATTTTATAAGAAACTAGGGGATCTCAACTACATATAATTTGCAGTATTCTAAATAGGGTGAGAAAAATGTTAGCATTCTAGAGTACACTCACTTCACACCCATGATTTACAGAAAGGTATGCAAATGTCTCTTTAATTATACAGTTATCAAAATTTCTTATTTATTTATTCATTCAATTTCTATAGTCATCCATCTCAAGCGTCTCTTATGCATATTAGGCTTGTGCCAGGCAGCCTTTCAGTGAGGTACTTTGATGTAGATGATGTTATTTACCATGACATGACACAAACTTGATAAGACTCATTATATGAAAACACTCTGGTTGCTTGAAAGGCTTAAGTAGCACGTTGGAAGTGACTTCAGTGTATGCATACGACATAGTATCCTCTTCCAACTATTGGGAAGGAGATCCCAGAAGCAATGCATAGCAGCTGATTTATTTTTTATTTTATTTATTTAATTTATATGCTGCCAAAATCCAGAGACTCTCGGCAGCTAACAAAAACAAGTCTAAAAACAGTAATTAAAAACATTAAAAAATAAAAATAAAATATTAAAATAAAAATGATTTGCCCTTCAGAAGCAGGGAACCATTTTGCTTGGCAAAGCAGCTTCAAACAGTACTGTGCATTAAGTACTGAGCACCCCTTCAACATTTTCATGCATCTCCAGAATTGTTATGTGAAATTGGGCCATATTAGGATTCATACCAACTCCAAGTTTTTTAATTTATATTTAAGTTATTTTTTCTACATTATTAATATTTTATACCATTCTTTTTTCCTATCAAGATGGCAGGTAATAACAAAATGCATGAAGTAAATTCCACATTTTAGCTTAGTATGGTACACTGGTATCTCAGCTACATGCAGCAGCTCTCCTCAGTTTTGATTCCACCATACTATGATTCAAGGAAAACAATTTATTTTTAAGTATAGCCATCAGGTGCAAAAACATTGTTCACCCTTTTTCTGTGTCCTAAAGACACTGGACCTCAGCAACATGTTGATGATAGAGGGAAACCTCTTATGTAATCAGTCTTGCTTTAACAAGTCTCCAAATTATAATGCTCCTCACTGATTTTCCTTGTTTTGTTATCTGCATGTTATGTACTATTTCCAATTTCTCCACACCTATATATAATTTTCTACCCACCTATTTGGCATGCTTCCTTTTTCAGTAATAGCATCACACCACATGTTAAACCCAACAGTCACAATAGTGCTGGCGATAAAGATGACAAAAACCACAAAGGCGCTGATCAGAAGATTCAGGAAGGCATAAAAGAAAGAGCTGTAATGAAAATTGGAGATTGGGGAGAAGAGAAAGAAAAACATATCTTATAAGTAAGTAACACAAGCAATCCCTCCATACCACATGCAGTGCTGAAATGAAATCAAAGGAAAGAATTCTAATCCACATCAAGCTTCACATTTCCCTACAGGTCTACTTCCCTCTGATTCTCCAATCCTTCTCTAGTTTGGGACATGTTTCTAACCTGGCAATAGCCAGAATAATATGAGAAACCTTTCCTCTCAGGATGAAATACAACAGACAAAAGCAAAATGGAATGTTTCCCATTTTGTTCTGAATATCCACTTAGGAACACATTTTTCCTGCTCCTGCTCCTTCAGACTCTGATTTTCCCAGGCTTTTATGGTCTCCGCCCACTATCTAAATTGAAAAGCCAAAGTCAAGTTTTCCCTTCAGTTTTTCCTTAAAAGGTTTGGAGATGGGATTTATTCACTTCCTCTAACATAATAAAAATAATCTACAATAAGCAGCAGCATACATTGTTTCTAGAAACTCACATGATAAAGAAGACTTCCAATATCTGATTTTAGTAGGTAGAAAATGACATTTCTAATTGTTCTCTCACAGAGAAGGATCAACAAACAAACATACATGAATGAAAGATTCTAGCCAGATTGTTCCACTCACTGAGCATCCTTTAACAACCTACAACTCTACCAGTCTGAAGTGGTATTCAATGTTCTACTTCATACATAGTTCAAGTCTTAGATTTTATAAGAAGGAATTATATTACCTCCATAGCAAAAGCCAAATCCACTTAACATGGTTTATAAAATAGTCAGAAGTTAGTCTCCATTAGACAATCAAAATACAAAAAAAAAAAACAGTTTGGTCTAGTGGTTAAAGCAACAGGCCAGAAATTGGGAGATCATGAGTTCTAGTCCTGCCTTAGGCCATGAAAGCCATCTGGGGACTTTGGGCCAGGCACTCTCTCTCAGCCCAACTCACCTCATAGTGTTGTTGTTGTTGTTGTAGGGAAAATAGGAGGAGGAAGTTGTGTTAAATATGTTTGCTGCTGCCTTGAGTTGTTTATAAAAATAATAAAGGTGAGATACAAATAAAAAACAATAAAAAATAAATGCCTGAAACACGTTTCATTCTAAAACAGCAAAATCCCGCAAACAGGATTGTTCCAGATAATTCTGCATATAAAAAGCATGTTTGTTGCCTTCTATAATTTAGATGGCTGACTACAAGAGCTTTCATAAAGTCCAGTTTTCCAGCCTCTTGTCTTGCCAGATATTTTGGATATATTGCAATTTCCAGAAACCCATGAAACACAATCATTTGGAAATCCATAAAGAACACTTGAAAAGACCAGAAGAAAGCAAGAAAAATTAAAAACAAAAGTCTGAGCAAGTTTGGCACTCAAAAGGAACTATAAATATTACCTTGCAAACATGTCTGAGTGCAATAACCAAAAACATACTGTTTCTGATCATTATCTGCATTACTTTGAATAAATCAACAGAATCAGAATAAGACTTCTGAAACTGATTTAAAAACCTGAACATGTTCACATGATGACAATTGGCTTTTTAATATATCTTGGTGTCATGTTAAATGACATGCCATGCATAGTTCTATGAATATAATGTGGACTTCACAGTATATTAGACATGTCCCTCCAGAAAACACTTCTTCAGAGGATATTGATGTCTCTGAAAATCATCTCATGAAATTGTTGAAGAGGGCAATCCCAACTCCTCGAGGAAACATCTTTGGACTTACAACACCTCTTTGGGGTATGGAGGGTCCTTCTCTGATTCTAAAAAAGAAGCCTTTTTAACCTTCTGCTAATAGAACTAAAAAGCAGAAGTTCTCACGAGTATAAACACTGCGTAGACCTTTCTGACTAGCTGTGACTGAGATCAAATTGTGATGCTAAATCTCAGAGATTTTGGAAACCATATTCATTTCTGATATAATGTATGGTTATCAATCCTGTTTTGGAGGGCTGGATATTGTTTTTAGGGCTGTGCAGTGCTTCAGATTTTATTTGAGAATAGTGTTTTGAAGTCTATAGGAGCACAAACAAAAAATATGCATCACAGGGATGCATGGCAAAATCCAGTTGCTTTAATGAATTGCAGACATTTTGAAACTGAATATGAATTATTGCAGCATCCTAAATGTTTCTCGTACTCAGCTGCTGCAGCATCCCAGGATAATTACTTAGATATCCTGACTTTCTATGTTTATGAAAATCTGCTAATGAAAATCTTCCTCTCCCCTTTCTTTGATCAAGTTATAATCAAACAATCTTTTAATAACTGCATAGTGTATAACATGAGCAAATGCTAGAGAAACACATTCCCACAGAGATAAAAAGTAGTAGTGTTGCTTATCCGAACTTGTCTATTTAGCTCAGACTAGAATGGTACATATTGTCTGTTTTAGTCATATCTTCTATTTTAAAAATATTTGTTTCTTTTTTATTTCCACAAGGCTTGGGAAATTTCATAGTGCAACTTAATGTGTTTATTTATCCTGCCTTTATTATTTTCCCAGATGACTCAGGCAGCCTGAGACTTGAGCATTTCTTCTATTTTCCAAATGTTATAGCTTGATATTGCATTTTAGGATATAGAAAAGTATGCTTTGAACTTGGAATGGAAAATATATATAAAGGCACACAGAGGATTTCAAAACTGTGAGGTAATGTTCTGAAATTCTAGTAAAAAGGAACAAGTATATGAAACACAGATATATATTCTCAAAACTAGAATATTCAGGAAGCAAAGAGCTCTATTATTGTGGAACATTCAAATTTTAGAGACTGGAGCTGAAACAGCTCATTGATGATAAGAAAAAAATAGACCAAATGGAGGAAAAACTTGGGCTGATGTGAATCTCCAATAACGATCACATAAAATTACTGTAATGAACTATGAATAATGCACATTGAAGAATCTGCCTGGAACCATATCTACTTTTCCAAAAGCATGGAATGGAATATAAATTTTCTAAATGGTCTGAGGTTATAGCAATAGGTACCACAGGATATGAGGGGATTAATTCCGTACAAGAGAAACATTTAAGAAAATTTTGCATGTATTAACCACAATTTTGTACCTTCAGATGTCCAGATTACAATTTCCATCATCCTCATTCATTCAACACACCTGTAGGGCACTCAACTGGGGAATGAGAGAGCTAACTAGAATTAATCACTTATCATTAATCACATGAATGTTTCTGATTTGCTCAGCTTCTTGGCACATATGTATCTGATTATTGGTTTTACGGGTAGTCCTCATTGAACAATCACTCAGTGAATTTTTGAAGTTCAATGGTGCTGAACAAAGCCAATTTATATTTATTCTTCATAGTTGCACTTATCATAGGGTCCCCATAATCACAAGATTGCAATTCATGAACTTGGCAACCAGCTCAAATTATAACAGTCACAGTTTCCTATGGTCACATGATCATCATCTGAGAACTTCATGGCTGGCTTCTGACAAGCAAAATCAATATGGAAGCCAGCAGGAGGACACAAATGGCAATCACATGACCACAGAATGCTGCAACCACAAGGGATTTGTCTAACAATGGCAACTGGACTGCCACCACTGCCATCATAAATCGGTGTGGTCATGTGACATTGTGCTTTATAACTGCATTGTTTAAAAACAAAGTTGATAGTCACAATTACCACTGTAAAGAGAAAACTACCTATTTTTAGTATATTCGTATACTATTTATATTTAGTATATTTATATTTAAATACTGTAGCTTGTGGGTGTTTTATCCGTCTGCTTGGATGTCTTCTCCATACTATATTAGGTTATTACCTTGTGCAGCAATAATTTGAATACTTGAAATCCCATTGACCAAAGAAGAATTTAGTCAAATTGTACAGTTGAATAAGAATTAAGCAATGAGTACAGGTACTCTCCAGTAATCCATAGCTGGCTGTGAAAATCTGGAGGGCCAGTAAATGATAGCAGAGAGATACAGAAAAAAAACCATGCTGCTATCAAGTGGTTATTGGGGTTTACAAATCCCAAACTGGTATGCCTACCCTAGATTATTTTAGATTACAACTACTGTAGATAGTATTCCCAATGACATGGTTATTGAAAATTATGGGAGGTTCTGTGCATTGCTGTTGGACAGCTACGGATTAAAGAAAGTTCCCATCCCAGATTTCCCATGGTTTATTTAACCACAGTTTATCTGATTACCCCGACTGAGTTAATTCAACACAGAGAACTATAAACAAGCTACTAAGGGAGAGTAACATACCATTGGCTAATTTCTGGGTAAGTGTGTTATAGGCACCAGGTCAGCCAGAGCGCGACGGAAATCCCCCTCCCTGGGGAAGCCAACTTTTGAAATCCCCGCTGGGTCCCCTGGAGTCCCGGGCACCGCATCCTCGGGGCCCCAAGAGCAGCCCGTTTCCGGGGGGGCTTCCCCCTTCCTCCCCCAGGCCTGCCCCGCCCCCGGAATAAGTAGCATCCCCTCGGCTTCGGTCCCCGGCCCAGGGGGCGGCAGGACCGCACTTACTCCTCGTGGCCTTTGCAGAGGAAAAAGAGGGTCCTCCAGGCCTGCGCCGCGGCGAGAAGGAGAGAGAGGAGGCCGGCGAAGAGGCTGAAGCGGCAGGCCGACTCGGGTCCCCACTCCTGCACGGTGAAGCGCTGCCGCTCGGCCGTCAGGTTGGCGTTGAGCCACATGCCCTCCGTGAAGAGCAGGCAGCGGCCGTGGAAGTCGTTGCTGTTCTCCGAGAGCGGCACCACCACGATGAAGCTGAAGAGGAAAGCGAGGAAGTAGCAGGTGCACTGCGCGAAGAGGAAATTGCTCAGCGCCATGGCCGTCCGCCCCGCAGACGAGCCGCGGCAGCCCGGCAGCGAGGACCGAGCCCGAGGATGCGCACTGGGGAGCGGAGCGCGCCCACGCCTCTTCCCGCAACTGCCCTCCCAGCCCCGCGGCTCCGAGCGGGGGAAGGACGCGGGACCGCGAAGCCTCGGCGTGGCGCGGACTCTCCCGAGTGTCGTCCCCGCCAACGCGCATCCCAACTCTTGCCTAAACAGGACTGGGCGCTGGCCTTGGGCCTTCGAGATGAAGTGTTGGCCTTGGGGCCGAAGTTTAAAACAAATGTTTTCACTCCGCAGTACTGTTTCATAGGGCAGCTTCAACAACAACAACTAATCCTTTCTCACAACATTCAGAAAATATTCTCTTCCAAGTCATGCAACCTTCTCCCCAATACTATGTATCAACTTACTGAAATCTAAGTTGTGCAAATCATTTCATGTATATGGAAGCCCAAATGAATTCTGCTATTCTTTTAGGTACAGTAATACAAAGACTAATTGTTTTTGCACATAGCATTTTGTCCATGGGTCATTAGATGTGTGAGTTAACTCTGATATAATGTTATGCTTACTGTAGGCGTCTTGATAATCTGGACTATGGTCCCATGAAATCAGCGCTAGTTCATGTTTGCAGATCTAGAAAACTAAGCAAGATCAGCCCTTTTGCAATGTTGGATGGAAACCACCTTGGAAGTCCAGGTATGTAGGCGAGCAAACGAATAATAAAAAGGCAGCTTCCCAGGACATAGCTGTGACAAATGATGTCTGTATTATGCCAAGAGAACTGTGTGAATGTGTCCCTGTAAGTTACCAGGTTGTTGTTCAGTCGCGCAGTCGTGTCCGACTCTTTGCAACCCCATGGATTGCACCACGCCAGGCCCCCCTGTCCTGCACTGCCTCCCGGAGTCTTCCCAAGCTCACACCCATCACACCGACTATGCTATCTATCCATCTCATCCTCTGCCGTCCCCTTCTCCTCTTCCCCTCAATCCTTCCCAGCATCAGTCACATTCAATTTCAAGGAGTCTTCTCTTTAAAGTGCCGCAACATTCTTTATCTTGTTGCAGGAGGTGTGTACAGCTACCTCTGTAGCAACTCCTAAGTAACTGTGCTTAGAGGTGAAGCATAAATAACTGGGTAGTGAACCTTCAACTATAACGAAATAGTTTGTAGAAATGCACTATAACATCTTATTACATTTTTCAATAATAGTGCTTTTCTCAGGTCAAGAGGATAATAATTTATGATATCTGTGCTTTAAGATTAAAAGTGATTCCTCCAATTTCAAGTTACATCCCAGATTCTTAATTGATATAGAGTATAGATAAACCCCCACTTCTCATATTGGCATGTATTAGTATGTGTGTGTAATTATGAGATATCATTGTTCCAACATGGACCAATTATTGGTTCAATTATATTGGTCCAATTGGTTTAGAGTGTTGTCTGTAACTAATCAACAATCAGATTCTTATGGAATGCATAGATTTTCCCCAAGGGACCATACCTCTCCAGTTGTTTCTACCTGTTTGATCTGGTTCAGCAGGATGGGTATGTTTCAGGTCCCACCAACTAAGAAATGCTGATTGACAGGACCCAATAGGTGTGTCTTTTCTGCCATTGCCCTATAGAATATCTCCCTCCAAGAATTAGGATGGCCCCAACTCTGCTGTCTAAAGGTACTAAAGGCTTGGTTCTGTGCTCAGGCCAGGAGCCCCCATGGACCCCAAGTGTGTGAAGGGCCCATTTCCTGTCTGTGTTAGTGACTGTTAATTTGATACCTTCCTCGGGTGCTATTTTTTTAAGTGTTGTACTATTGCTTGTAATTGTTTTTAATTTAATTTTAATTTTGTTTGCTTCCCAGAATCACTTGTTGAGCTGGGGAGCTATACAAATTTATTAAATAAATAGATTCCCCTCCTACTCAAAAAGTTGTAGGCAAATGTACCAGAATCCTGAATGAACTTATAATATATGTGCATTGTATGCACAGTGCATATATGCTTTGGGGGAAATGTATATAAATGAAAATATATGCATGCATGTGCATACATACGCACATTTTATCTTTGGTGCAGAAAACAATTTATTTCACTCAAGATTTAGCATGTTGTATTTAGTGTTTATTCCAGCAAGGAGAGGAAGGAAAAATTGCCCCATGCCAGGACCTAATGGTTCCAGGGCTTTTTAAAATCAATTGGCTGCTCTTGGCAAGTTTTATCATACTAATCACAGCTACGCAGTTCTATTTTATATATCATCAGAATGTAACAGTGAGTAACATTAATCAGCACGGAGAGGAGCTCCCCCCTTTTGATGGCAACCGTGCACAGCACTTGATTGCGTGCATGCTACTGTCCAAGGTCCTGAACTTACCTTTTGACTGTTGAAATTAGAACTATAATTCTGGCCATGCTTACCTAGGTATAACCAAGGACAATGAAGTAGAGGGACTTACTTCAAGTTAAACTTTATAGTCTGAGCTGAAAAAAATGGGCTGACATTAATAACCATGAATTAAAATTGTACAGATTTATTTTTAAGACATAAGTATTTCTAGTCACTTTTATCCATTTATTTTAGGGCTACGAAGGCCCCCCCAGGATCAAGCAGCAGCACCCCATGGCTGCTGTATGATCTTATACGAAGTTCTGTTTGATCCAAGAGTGTACATGCCCATGCACACTTCATATCACCTTTGAAACTGGATCTCTTCACAATTACATATATTTAGAACAAATTCTTATCTGAATATTGATTCTTATGTTTCAAGGGTATCATTGCTCAGAGCAAAGAAGGGATGAGCAAATAACATTTTAATTATTTTTCATTAATTTAATCTAATTTTATTAAAACAAATTTAGTATTTCATCTGGCCCTACCCTCTTTTTATAATACCATCCCCAGTATGCCTTTGAAAGTCAAGTTCATGGTTTGGGAAGGCTAAGCACCTTTTTTTTAAAAAAAAATGCCCTAAGAAAAAGGTGACAAAATATGTCCACTGAGAATGGAGTTGAATGTGCAATTATTGCTCAGTGACTATTGGAGAAAGAAACAGAAAAAATATTAAAAGTGAAAGATAGTTTCCTGAACATGGCTGTTTCGAAATCTGTTACATAAAACATATTTGCCTGTATTTCCATTCTGTATCATAACTATTGCAATTAAATTAATGAAAATAATTGCCAATTCCTCACCATTACCAAAAAGCACCCCTCCCTCCAGCCTCCTACAAAATCTCAAGTATTTCTTATCTTAGGCTGCCACAAAACATGATTGATCACTAGACAACCAGAAATTTGTTTATGTTTATTACCACACACTGGACAAATAGTTTTTTGCAGTTCCAAACTGATAGTAGTATTCTGCATTTCTGTGGGCTTCAATAAATTACCAGGTTGTGCCTATAATGAGAATAGTGTGCAGCATGTGTTTACATGTTGATGATCCCTTGAAATGGCACATTTGGATACAGATACAGTCCAAAGTTGCATCTACATTGGGTAGAAAAAGCAGGTATCTTTAGCACAGTTAGTTTGTGCAAGTTTTATAAGAGAGATAAATGTGTCCACATTTACCAACTCGTAACCAGCATGCTGGTAGTCTTCTAAAGATGTAGCCAATCCACATAATTGAAAGAATATCATTAAAGCAGCAATAGAAGAAGCATCTTCAAAATAATTTCATGTCTCATTTTGTTACATACAGTGATTTGTTCACAGCTTTCTAGTATCTCCTCCCAAACTATTCTGTTGCAGATTGTACCTTTCTTACAAGGATGGGTAAAGTGCCAATGAGTGGATACAGGTAATTTTCCCCCTCTTGGGGTATGGGGAAGTGAGCATTACCGAGCTAACAGGCAAAATCTGAAAGATAAATAATTTTGTTGCAGTTTCAAATCTTGCCTTATTTAGAACAAAACCTCATTTTCTGAACCATGATTTCATTGCAAGTATAAACTATTCTCCTGGAAGTTGTGCAATATTCTATGTCCACTGCTGAGAAATTAATTTCCGGTAAAGCCCTAGCCCATTTTTCAAAGAACAGAACAAATTGCAAATGATGATGCCCTAGGGCAAAGTGATTTTGCTGATAATTCAAGGTCTTAAGTGTGAGGATGACAGTGGAGACCAGTAGCCTTTTCATTATTTTTCCAGACATTTCATTTTACTTACTATATGTTTTGAAGATTGGGAAAGAAAAAATCCCAAAATTGTTGAATGGCATTCTCAAATTCTCTTCTTTGAAATGTAAACCATTATGAATCCTGTACATTATAAAATTAAAATGGGAATCAGTGAAAGTGTGAAACTCATTTTGTTCCTTACTGGAAGGGAAGTTGGGTAAAGAGACAGAAAATTTGGTTCAGTTTGCATCAGTGAGATTTTTTTCAATTGTGAAGTGCTAAGGATAAAAAATTTAGTTGCAGAGTGTAATCCTAAATTTTCTTAAGACCCTTCCATTTTCTCTCTAGAGACCAAATTCATCTACTTCTTGGAATTGATATGTTTATTCACTTTTGATATCAAAGGCAAACCAAATATTGAAAGTAGAAACTTCAGTTTTGAGCTACAATGGTGTCCCCGTTTTATCATCACCTTAGTTCCTAGGCCAATGCTCTTTGTTTATTGCTTTTTTAAAAAAGTGCTTATTTTTAAGTCTCCACAAGAAAATCTAATTGTGTAAGCAAACAAATTAAACTTACAAAACTAGGAGTGGATAATACACAATCCATGTGAATCATGTGAGAGGGAGAAACAGTCAACAAACTGGTTCTCAAAACAAAGGCAAAATGTAAGAAAGAATTTTAGAAACAGCATTATGCAATCCTATGAAATTCAATCAGCAGCAAAGACATCAACATAAAGTGGTAATTTGAGCAAAGAAGTCAATAGGAAGCTGATGAAATTAAAATATTGAAGATAATTGGGGAAAAAAACTATAATGAAGAAATCACTACAAAAACTGTCACTTGGCAACCGCCTGCAGGATGCTGCTCAACAGAACCAGCACAAAAAGTTGCCTCAAAAATCAAGTTGCTATATACTGGGAGAAGGCTACACTTATGATCTTACAAATCAGAAGGATTCTATTGCTAACAATACTTTACGTAAACCATTCATTGTTTAATGACAGCAGTAATCCTCTTCTAGAAACTGTCTCTAAACATGGAGATAGAAAAGAGCTGTACCTAAGCAGATTTATCTTTTCATATTAGACTAAGTCTATTTATCACTGGACAACAAAGATTTTGCTTCCTGAACACTTTTGGATGTATCTTATAGATTGTTGGCTGTTAATCATGAAAATGACTTGTAAGTTAACCTTTCATGTACTATTTTATAGAAATCTTCATTTTGGAAAAAAAAATCCTTCAGTACCTGTTGGCTATGCTGCACATATGAAATAAACATATTAAAACATGGAACATTTCTTGAAACACATCCAGTAAAACTAGTACAACTGGAAAATTTGTGGAGATCTAAAAGTAGTGGATTTGCTGCTTGGAATGCAGCTCAGATATACCAAGTACAGTAATTACATATGTGAATGGGACTGCCATACAAGAGAGTCACATGACATTAACAAAAATGGCCACTCTGAAAGATTTTGGTTCCAGGGCAGAAAAAAGTGGCACATGGGCTACTTGTTGACCCAACAAAGTTATTTTTACTTCCCCTTCACATAAAACTCAGACTGCTGAAAAATTTTGTGAAAGCTATGAACAAAAAAATGAAGGTTTTCATTATTTGAGAGATATCTCCAAGAACCATTAATGCCAAGATTAAGGAAAGCATTTTTGTTGGGCCACAGATCAGACATATCTTCAATGGCAAGTGGCTCAAAGATATGTTAATGGGAACAAATAAAATCACCTGGAAAGTGTTCAAGAATGTCACTGAGAATTTTCTTGTCAACTACACCAAACTACCTTCAGCTGGTTGACAAATGTCTTATAGCACACAAGACAGTGAAGTGCAATATGTCACTGAAGATTCATTTTCTGCATTCACACTTAGATTTCTTTCCCAAAAATCTAGGTGCAGTCAATGATGAACATGGTGAAAAGTCTCACCAGGCCATTGTTACAATGGAAAAATGGTATCAGGGCAACTGGAATCCATCTATAGCTGGCAGACTATTGTTGGACAATGCATCAGACACTGATTACAAATGAAAATCAGCAGCAAAACACTTTTAGCTCTATAGAACTCATGCAGGATGTCAGAAACATTATGAAATTAAATACATTATAGCCATTAAAAGTTAATTTTGTATTTCTCAAAATTCCTATGTGATACAGTCATTCAATTGTGATCAGTTTGAAGGGGTCTATCATAATCATTAAAAGCTTTTCAGGAAGCAAAACTTTAAAAAAATATTGCCCAGTGAAACCATCTCAGTGAAAAGCCATCATCTTTGTTTTGGCAATTAGGAACCAAGGAGTCCTCAGAACATGATAACTTACAACACCCAGTAAATTCAGTCAGCATGGCCCATATTGAGAGACTGTATTTCAGCCAGATCTGCATGTTCCCCAACCTTGCTATAACATATCTTAGACTGTGCCTGATTCAAATTCCAAGGCTGAGAGAGAACTGAATCCAAGTCTTTCTAGTCTTAATCCAACATTTTAATCATTATATCTAAGAGATGCAATTCAATCATTGTAATCTGTTAAAAATACTTTGCAGTAAAGTATTCAAAAGTAATTTTTCTTGAATTAACCATTTCTTCTTCTTCTTTGTAATCTCAGAATATGGCTTTCATTAAACTTGATAAAGTGCTGGGGAAGGGTGAACAGCCACTGAGCACTCTTGCAAAGAGAAACTTGTGTCTGCACGTGTGCAGAATATACATTGCTATCTCAGAGACAGAACTTGCTGAGCTGAAATGAAATCAAAGCTAAGCCTCTCTGTTGCAATTGCCAGGGTATGGGCAATCATATTTAGCTTAGTAGTGTGGCAGGAAAGGTCAGCCTGACCAAAACACAAAAACAGCGTTCTGTGGTAGCAAGAAATATTCTTCTGCATGTTTTCTTTTGACCCTTTGCCTTTATCAAACAAAAAGGTGAAATTCTCTTAAGTGCTTAAAAATAGTATTGTACTTAAAGGCACCAGGTCAGAAAAAGTTGCCAAATGCACGGTGATACTGACTTTGGCAACATCTTTACAGGAAAGAGAGAGAATCTCCAGCTGCCAAAATTTTCTCTTCAAATTAAAGAAATTACTCAAGAAAGCTAAGGTTGGTATCACCAATGAATGCCCATCTGCTCTGCCTAAGCTGCATTTAAATATAATGGGGCTACAGGATTTCCCACACTTGCAGTTTTCAGAAGTACTATCAAAATAATCAATGTTCCTTGGTATAAACCTTTCTACATACTTCAGTACTTTTCAAAAAACAATTAAATGTGTTAAAAAAAACAATATTCCATTGTAGAATATCTTAGAATATCTTCTCTGCCTTTCAGATATTGTATGCCTGAGAACTTTTTTCTAAACAATGGAATTCACAGGGGCAATAAATGGAGTCATTAGAGGCTTGGAGTCAAACCCTCACTCAATTTGAAGCTTTGGGTGCAGCTCTCCAGCATCCCTTAAAACTAACTGAGATGGCTGGGAGTTTTAAGACAGCAATTTCTGAAGGAACACAGTTCCTTCAGTCTACATAATAGGGTTGTTTTAGGATAAATTGTGAAGTGGGATAAACCATGTTGCCATCTTGAGCATCTGGGATGAAGAATGAAACCTTAAAAATGTGAATCAAAGCAGCAACAAAATATGTTACTAACTTCATTAAGCAGTTCAGCACCTTACAATACCTTATTAAATGTGATACCTCCGTTTCCTGGTCTCTGTCAGAAATATGGAGTGGCCCAGGAATAATCTGTCACTAGTTTCTGGCTTGTAAGATACTTAGCCAGTATTACAGATCAATCATAATGGTCTTCAATGTGGTTCCTCTTTCCTCTCATAGCTCTATCTAACCAGTGATCCCACATCCCATGCAAAGTAAACCAAACTGTGTGTTGGGGGGATTTTTTCCCCATAGAATGATTGATGGGGAAGTACATTTTTACCTATTGCTTTCTGATCCCTTTCAGGTCATTAATTATTCTGCCTGACATAAGTAAGACTCTCAAGTCAATTGCTGTATAATAAATGATAGATTTCTTTGCCTCCAAAGAGCTCATTAAGACATGTTTTATTAGGAGGGAATCTGCTGATTAATCAACCATTCATTTGTTTCAAGAGCATCCTTTCCCCAGGATAAGTTGTTCTACTGAATTGTCCCCTGATCAGGCTGCAGCTTCCACAAAATATTACTCTTTATTCCAAACATACAGGGTTGCCTTGATGTCAAAGATGATTCTCTGCTTTATTAAAAAGATGCAGAGTTCTGGGATTCTAATTAATTTTAGGCAAGCTGAACTTCCCTGATGTACTCCTGTCATAATTAGAAGGCCTAGTCCTGTAGTTTAAATAAACAGCAGCTTTGCAGTTTGAAAAAAAGAATTACACTGATGTTAAATTCCCATTCAGCCTCACCACCACCAACAGAAAAAAATTCCACAGGAGGAGATTGTTTCACTTATATAAACCAGAGCTCTAATAAAACAGGAATACTGAAGTATGCTTTTGTATTTTCAGAAAGGTTGCCAGATCTTCAGATCAGGAGCTCCTATAGAGTGTAAGGATCAAAAAAATTAAAACAAGGATCATGAGTCTGGAATTGAAGTCATTCCCCTTTTGATGCATATTAATATTAATGCAGCTGTGACTGCAATCTTGACTTTTTTGATACACTCCTGTGGATATCCCTTATTTAAATATACATATGGGGATGGAAAGATCATCAGTGTAACAGTATGGGGGAGAAATAGTTATGGAAACATGAAAAAATGACAGCTAAACCTGAGAACAATTTAAGCTTTCATGCACTTACTGACTTGGTTCATGCATTATCTTAAGTCACAAAATATTGCTTGTTGATATGTGATTTAGTGATGTGATTTTTGAAATAGTACACAATAAACTAGTTTAATAAATGATTGTGCATGATTAACAACAAACCTAAATTGCTAATATGAAGGGAGCATAGCATGGGGAAAGGGTTTTTAAATCTTTCTCCACAGGCCTATTCATATCCAAATAAAACCTTGTGTTGATTATTCACATTGAAAGAAAAGCAATGAAACTCAGCACTGAAGAAACTGGATATATTTAGCCAGGAGAAAAAATTACTAAAAGGAGATATGATGGCACTTTTCAAAAAATTTAAAGAACTGTAAATGGCCATGGCCTGTTCTTGCTTTTAACTTAGAATGCAGCACATAGAATAAAAAGAAAGATGTTAGATCATTGTTAGGGATTGATTGATTGATTAACATGCAGGACCACTACTACCAAAATCAGATTTACAATTTAGAATAAAAATCAAGAGATTAAAAACCATGAGATAGCCCACTCCCAATGATTGGAACATTGCTCTGGAAAGCTACAGCTTAGTCAAAAGAAGCAGACACCATAGAAAGTGAATGGGTATAACATACATAAATAATTTTTGCCTTCACAGAAATATAGTATAGAATGAGCTGATGTTTGTGAAAATTGCGCATTCAACAAAAAAGGCTTTTTCAGTGTGTCAGAAACAAAAAAAAATCAGAGGATAAAGGTTTGTTCCAAGGAGAAAAGAATGAATTAATTGTAGGTGATGGCAAGAAGGCAGAATGCCGTAATTCATATTTTACATCTGTCTTTTCTCTAGAAGGAAATTAAGCCCAAGTTGATCATTCTTGAGCCACTAGGGGAGGAAGGTATCTGCAGAGTAGAATAGAGCAGAAGAGGATAAAAGAATTCTTAACTAATTTAAATGAATTCAAGTCTCTAAGTCTACATAGATTATATCCTAGGGTATTGGAATAACTAGTGCATAACTGCTCTCAATCAACTTTAAAACTCTTGGAGAAATGGTAAAATCCCAGAAGACTGGAGGAGAGCAAATGTCAAAAAAGGAAGAAGTTAACCTAGGAAGTTATAGATCTGTTTACTTTGTCATCTATAATGGCAAGACCCTTAAAGGCTGTTATACCGAGTCAAATTCCTTGAATGTCTAACCATGCTTGGCCAATAAAAGTATCTGAATCTAAATAAATGATTAAATAACATACTTATGAATACTTGAATAGAAAGCAGCAAGAAGAAACAGCATAGGTTCCTCATAACCATGTCAATCCAGACTAAGTTGATTTCCTTTTTCAAAATAATTCTTAGACTAGCAAACTTTCTTAAAATATCCTCATTAATAAATTGCTAACATACAGACTAAATTATAAACTGTTAGATGGAATTCATAATTGGCTGAATTATTGTATCCAGAAAATATTCATAAATAACTCCATATTATTTTGGAGAGTGCACTGTGTCCTGGGCTCTGCAATGTTCAACATTTTTATTCATGACTTAGATGAAGGGGATTGCAAAATGATTACTTAATATTCAAAAGACACAAAATTAAGAGTCATGGTTAACTCTCTGAAACAAAAGGAGAAGATTCAAAATGATCTAGAGACACTCAAATATGGCTGAAATAAATTCAGTTTGTTAAACTGAATTTAACAGAGATATATAAATTATGAATCTTTAAAAATACAAAAACTTACAAAAGTGGTTAAAAAAGGAAGGCACAATAAAAAATTTCATTGTATGAAAAATATATGAATGTTCTAGTAGCTCACAAATTGATCAAGTACCAGTAACATGATGCAGCTACTAAAAAGGCAAATAATATTTTAGGATGTATTTACAGGAAGACACCCCTACATTTCTCTTATTCTGAGTAGATATATTTTGGGTGATGAAATAAATGGGATCAGAATTTTAAAAAATGAGTT
>JANHZU010004131.1:99319-110135 GCA_032468055.1 Acrochordus granulatus | reverse complement strand
GAGTGATCTGTGACAGAAAGGTATCTGCAAGAGTGAAAGGGAAGATCTACAAGACGGTGGTGAGACCAGCAATGCTGCACAGCCTGGAGACGGTGGCCCTGACAGAAAGACAAGAGGTGGCAGAGTTGAAGATGCTGCAATTTTTGTTGGGTGTGACAAAGTTGGACAAGATTAGAAATGAGCTGGATTGAAGTTGAAACATTTCTCTAACATCTAAAAAATAAAAAGTCCAGTTGTCTTTTTAAAAATTATGTGCAAGGTTTTTTGTTGTTGTTGTTTTTTTGCAATTTTGCTCCATGACATGACCCGGATTAATAAGAATATGCATAAATGCAAGGTGATGATGTTTGTTTGCATGCTAAAAAACTAACAATCTGACAGCATAGTGTGTGGTAAATGGGCAAAAAAATATACTTGCTTAATTCTTTTTATAGCAGCACTGTATTTAATTTATTTAGTATTAAAATTGGTAATGTGTCATTGAAAAGGGAAAGTGATCTAACACATGTGTGCACATGCATACGTGTGTCTCTGCATGTGTATGTCTCTGTGTGTATATGCTTTTTCTAAATAGACGGATCTTGGCATTAAGAAAATGGTTCTGGAATGTGACCAAACACTCCTCTAATAATTGGTGCATATTGGGAGTAAGTCAGAAAAACTCCAGCCGTCGCTAGGCATGGGAAGTATTTCTCAGCTTGCCCTGGTTTTCTTCAACCATTGACATGGACATTTGGCAGCAAGATCCTTTTTCTGCCTCCAACAGTCGCAGCTCTAATAGGTTTATGTGTGGTTCAATTGCAGAGATTTGCCACAGAGGAAGTAGATGTCACCCCAACACTAGCCTGTAATTGAATTAGTTCTGACTGACAATTTGTAATTAAAGGAGGCCCAGTGAGGGCCACTGAAATATTGTACTGGCATTGCTCAGGTCATCATAAAATAAATTACAAGGATGATGTAGGGACAGTTTGTGCCAGACACTCAATTGCGTAGCCTTGTGTTCCTGTTCACTGTGGTATTTAAGCAGGCATTGAAATGTTGGCAGTTTTTATTTCAGGACTGGATCTGAGAAACATTTGCAAGTTAGTAATATATTTTGACTCTTATCAACAATTGTTCATTTGCCAGTTAGCCAGATGTTTAGACTGGATTTGGCATTCTACCTTTTGAGTCCTTCCCAAGGACTTGGGATAGGCAGATGTTGTTCTTTGATGGTACTGAAAGAATTCATGTCATAGGTTGTAAGCTGTTTCACATAATGCTGCCTTTTGCAGTTGACTGATAGTCACTTTGTCAGTGCTGATGGTGTTCAAGTGGTGCTCCACTTGTTTTGGGATTGCACCCAAGGTACCTATTACTATGGGTTCTACCTTTGCTTTCTTTTGCCGTAGTCATTGTATTTCTATTTGTAGGACATTGTATTTTGTGATTTTCTTCAGTTCTTTCTCTTCTGTTCTGCTGTGTCCAAGTACTGCTACATTCACTATCCAGACTTTTTTGTTTTCCTTACTGACAGTTGTTGTCAATTGTTGACAATAAGTCTGGACTAATTATTAAAACAACAGCGGTGATTTGGAATAGCCTTTCTGCAAGTGTTGGTTCTAGAATCTGGAATACTTTCAGTGCTCCAATGAGAAATACTCAGTTGTTGCTGCCTCTGTATTTATGTCATTAGACATCAAATTAACTTTCATTGATAGCCATCATATGGCTTTATTTGTTTTACTGCTGAGAAATTCATATTTTCTATAGAAAAAAGAAAAAGACTTCCTATTGATATTTTAATATATGCAACTTTAATGTATGTTCTGTTCCTTAAGCTGTTTGGAGCTTTGAAAGTAAACATCATCATCAAAACTGGATTGCTAAAGTGGAATGTGAAATAAGTTATCCAGTAATAATATAACATGGATTTTCTCTGCTTATACACAACTAGTTCTCCCAAAGGAATTCTATATTATTTATAGCTTCTGAAGTAAGTCTGTAGAACTCCACCTCAAAATTAATTTGGTGCATATTCCCAAATTAAATCAAATTAATTCTAATTAAGAAACTCAGTTTAGATCAGGACAAGCGTTTCCATATGTATAAAATGCCATCAAATTGTCTGGATTTAATGGCAACCAATATGATTTAATAATTTGATCCAAATCAACAATATTATTAAAAAAAACCTCCAAAACCTTAAATCATTTAGAAATGTGATTGAATTATTTCAAAACAAATTTCAGAATCAAATCTTTGCACACTCATTGTGCTTTCCAGATTCCTTTTGAAGACCAGGCATCATTGTTGTAATATAACCTGGAGATTACTAGGACAGAGATCTATGTGATCTATCCCTGTTATAACATTAACCTTTCTCTGTGAATTAAATTTGATAAAGAGTATTAATAATATTCATACATTTTTCTCTATTAAATATGCATCTGTATCAATGAATGAGCATCTATACGTTTTCAGAAGTGACATTCCTATGTACAATTGAATCAAAGTGATCACTAATTGTAAGGAATACAGTTGAATATACATAGGTCATAAACTGTATCAGCTATGGTAAATATGTGACTGAGCCTAGAATAAAATTCACAGGTATTCTTGTGCAAATTGACAAAATTTTTGTTGATGCTGTACAAAGAACAATTGTGATTTTTGGGGGGATAGTTATAAAAAAACAACTCATTGAAAAATTAGACAAAACAGAATAAACCATGCATCACTGGCACTGAATGGATTGATTGGACGTTTTTACAATACTTCATTTTGTGTAGGCTAATCCTACACACAAAGATTCAAATTCTCTACTCTTATCTAAGTTTTTTTTTTTTACAATTATTACAATCATTATTACAATCAGCTGCTATTGCAGATATGGTTCAAAAGAGATCAGGGAAAAAAAGTCCAGGTCCCACTTGAACTGTACTTTATAATCAGAGAAAACAGTTCTACAATTTATCCAGCTATTCTCTAAAGGATAAAGATTAACAGACATTTATCAAAAATGCCTCTGAAGGGGAACATTCTTTTCTCAGAGACTTCAATTTATTATGGGAATATAGCGTCAGTTTTCAGCAAAGAATCCAATCAATGCTATTCCATCAAAGGAGAGAGAGAGCAGATCACGTGATTGAAGGACATTTAGCTTTGAGCATGATGACATTTTTGCTGCCACAATCTATTGACAGAGTAGGTGCATCTTGAAAAATAACGATGTGATAAAATGTTAACTAAAATGTTTTCCAATGAAAAATAGACATTATTTTTTTCATTTCTCCCAAAATATATATGGGATGAAATATATCACAGAAGGGAAATTACTTCAAAAAAGGCACCTGTGGATATGTGCCTCCGTTTTGGTCTCAGATACAATTTTGTTTCTATATTCTTATAATACAAACTTGAAAAATCCAGATGCAACAAAGTAATTTTCCAGACAAAACCAATGCTCTTCTGTTTTGTCACTGCACTATTGTTATTTGTTACACTTGCATTTTTGCAAAGGGGATTTTCAGGTAACTGCCAAATTGTCTGCGCTGTAAATAATTCAGCAGTATCTAATGAAATCTTGTCTCGGCATACTTGTTGTCTCACTTCTAAATTCAACTTGCAAAAAAAATTTTTTCTGGATGTTTTCCCTAGATTGACCCTTCTTCAACTTCCTTTTAAGTGGCTTAATGACGCCAGTTGTGTCGACCAGAAATGGCTGGCACTCTGGCAGTTCGAGCCACAGCTCTGCATGATGGGGTGAGCTCCTGTCACTTGCCTCCAGCTCCTGCCCACCCAGCAGTTCGAAAGCACATAAAACGTGATTAGATAGATGGGTACCTCCTTCGGGGGGAAGTCAGCCGGCAGCAATGGGAGCAGCACTGGCCTCGCCCATCCTGTGGGCGGAACAAGAGCCTCAGAGGATGCCCCAGATGTGATAATTGCCGGCTCGCCGAGCAGGGCAGGGTAAATAAAAAAGTAATGTATAATCTCTAATCTGTGTAAACTGCCAA
This sequence comes from Acrochordus granulatus, assembly GCA_032468055.1. Taxonomy (NCBI): domain Eukaryota; kingdom Metazoa; phylum Chordata; class Lepidosauria; order Squamata; family Acrochordidae; genus Acrochordus; species Acrochordus granulatus. Next base: position 106,134 of record JANHZU010004131.1, on the reverse strand, counting down.
GAGTCTTTGGAAATTGGCAGCATAGAAATGTGATGAATAAATAAATAAAGTACCTGTCCTAATCTAACTCCCAGCCTCATTTAGAAATAAAATGAGTAAAGCAGGTGTTTGCTCATTGAACAGAAAACGATGGGAGACTTTGTAAGAAGCTGTGAACTGAAATGCGATACAGAGCCAAGTAAGCTAGGCAAGATCCACAGGGGAGAACAATGTCTGAAGAGCTGTTTATTTTTTGCATATACTGTATTTCAGTTCCCAAGGTCAATGTCTTCTCTTTTTTCTTTCATTTTTTTTATTCAAAAGAGTTTCAAGTGCTATCTTCCTGTCATTTTTAATAGATTCTTTAGCACTTGTCTTTGTTGCTATTCCTCCAAGCTAGATAAACTAATCCTTGTTTTAAAAATAGGCAACTATAGAGATTCCACAACAACAAGCCTATAATATACCCAATCCTAAAATTTCATAAATGGGACAGCACCTTTTCCAACTAACATATTTTATTGAAAGGTACAAGGCTTTATGTTGTACAACCAAGCTCTGAATTTTTTGTCACCACAGAATAAGTTGTCTTCTTGTAGTGTCTAAAATTTCATTTGATTTCTGGACAAAGGATATTTTTCTTCACCTTTCTTTTCATTTGTAGAATTGGAATTGTTCATCCTCTTTTTGCTCAGTTTCTTGGCATCTTGGTTTCTCTGAGGTTTTTTTAGCCTTCCCTGAAAATCTGGAGGTTTCACTTCCTTTCTTATGTCTTTGTTTCGTTCCAACTGGAAATGGTGTGATGAAGATGGAAAATTGCATACAGAAGGATTAAACATTATCCTTTTCATTTACCTTAAGACAGAGGTAAATAATTCTTAAGAAAAGATTAGCAACATCCTTTAATGGGCTTTCTACTTGAATGGAAGGTCCTCCTCATCATGGTCGACATAAACAATTTTAACCTGTTAAAAATAAACAAAAATGCTTAAGCTGCAATATGTACTGACCAGAAAGCTTAGTTGATTAGACGCATCCAAATAGAAGATGTATCATCCAAGGGATTATAGTAGTAGTTGAACAGCTCTATTTTGAGATAAGAATATTAAGAAGGTGAACAGTTTAAAGAGGTTTCAGTGTACGAAACAAAATGTAATATTGAAACCCATCAATTACAAGCATGACTGAATCCACAAGTTTCTTGCATTGACATCAACAGGCAAACAACAGACAGAATAAAACAATAGAAAAAATATTTTTCATACATACTGGAAAATTAAATTAATCACAGAATAAGATGCATTCCAGTCCTTTCAAAGATTTGTTTTACGTCAGTTTGATTTATCAGTTCTTTGAATCCGGTTGATTCAAAGTAAATTGGAGCTACTCCATTTCATATGTTCCTACATTTATGTTTGGGTGTGTGAGAGTGAAAATTTCTCACATTTTATATGTATATGCCACCGAATTCAAAACTACTCTCAGCAGCTTGCAATAAAATATTATACTTTGTTGCCTCTTTCTTAATACCTTGTCTCTTTCCCACTTTTCAGATTTGTTTTTTGATAATAATGAATGTATTTTAATAGGTTTTATTAATACATCAATAGTTGAATAAATATTCCCATTGGTTGTTTCCTGATATACAGTTGCTCAAGAAAATAATATACTTTAAAATAAGGCATTGCCCTTGAGATTTCATGCAAATAGCATTGGAAAAGAATTGGAAAAGGGAATGTTCATGACTAGTAATGTCTAAGAAAATGTATACCAATGTTCTCTCTGCAACACCAACAGCTGCCACATTCTTAAATAGGCTAATATATCCACTGTAAACAAAATCAAATTAAACAAAATAAAATGAACTGGCTGATATCTTGTGAAAGCTATTAAGAAAACAAAAATCATATGATATTTCAGTAAAATCTCATTTAAGATCCAGGATGACATTGTCAAAAGCAATGTTGTGATCTTGTAAGAGTTTACATTTTAAAAAAGAATGAGTGTATATACTACCCAAATTGTATCGAGAATGGAATGGATGGAAATGTCTGGACTTCATAAAAAATTGTTGATCTGAGAAATGACAGAGGTAGTAATACAGTTATTTATAACTGTGAGACAACTTGGCTTCCAAATATCAACTTTAAGAACACAAGCAACTTGCATCATGAGATAATGGATACAAATCCATTTATCTTCTCTATTCTCCTCTTATTTTCAAAACATAGTAATGACCAATTTAGTTAAAATTAAGAGAAACTAACTTGATTATACTCATTCCCAGATCCGATTTCATTCAAAAGATCTTGGAAAAATGCATTATTTTCTGAATTGGGATGGGGAAATTGCTTGATTCTTTCTTAGAAAAGGAATGAGGGTATTAACCATCATTATCAGTTCAAATAAATTATATGATTGGTACTGATATTAGTAATTCACTTCAATCAAATAAAATGGTGCTTGCCAATAGGATATAAATTCAATTTTTAAATATATTTGTCTATTAAATTAAATATGACATTTCTTTTCTTTAGGCATTTATCAACCAAATCTACATTCATTTGGAATGTATTCATTTTTTTCATGTTAAACTTTCTTTTAAGAACATTCTTCTTGTTACAACTTATTGTATTTATTGATTGTCCAAAGGCCATAATAAAATTCATTCACTCACATTCAACAAAGCTACTTAGTTATATTCTGTTGGATTCTGCATTAATTTGGCAGTTGAATGATGAAATCTGATAAATGAATGATACCATTTTATGACCATACATATGAACTATATATAAGAATATAAATAAAAAATTATTTCTCTGAATTTCAGATTTGACTTTCTTTTGATGAGTTCACTTATAAAATAATTAGCAACAGGCATTTGCTTGACAAGATCTCTCTAATGTTATGCAAGTGATTGAGAACTTGAGCTTTTGGTTTTAGATCCAGGCCTGGTTTATCATTGAAAGAGAAATTACTTATGATTGTTTTTCTCTGAAATGAGAAATGGATAAAATACAAACTTTGTGAGGGAGATGTGTAATTATGCTACCAACTGGGAGTTCAGTTCATATATTTAGTGTCTGCTTTGAATGCTCTTAGAAAAAAGACTCAGCCAGAAATAATTAGGTTGGCACTTTCTCAGTAGCAGCCCCATTGTTGTGGTATTCTTTTCCTCTTGAGGTTCAGTTGACATTCTGGTTGGATTCAAAAAGATATTTGAAAACTCGGTTTTATAAACTATCCTTCCCTTCCTTATTCATTATATTTATCATTTATATTTTATGAATGTCCTGCTAATATTTTATGTAGTGTTTGGTTATTGTTGGATTGGTTTTATTTAGCACAGCCTAATTTTCCCTTTGTATTAATCCACTGCCATCCTAGATATCAGAAATGAGCAAAAAAAAGATCTGGATGAATTGATAGATATCAGGAGGATCTTGTACATATCAGTGAAGGTTTAATGGTCTAAAAATAGGATCAGTTCAAATGTTTTATCCATTCCCTAACTATGGTTGCTCAAATCAAATAAAACAATATTATTTTTTATTTAAGAAAATAAAAATAAAATCATGTCAAATTTTAGCATAAAAAGATTTATGAGCTTTGTTTTGCTCTGGAGTATAATTTTCAGGCATGCTCTCTTCCTACCCAGCTCTTTAATACTTTAGTGTCTTTTTGCTTTAGGCAGTCTCTGCACCTAAGTGGAATTTGGTAGATCTCAGGAGGCCACTAAAAAAAATCCCAGTGCAGTAGATATTGCAAGCTTGAAATCTGCCCACCCTTGCTGTAAATAAAAAATCATATCCAATGCATATTCAGACTCCCCAGGTTCAAAGTCACTTTCAGCAGGCAATCATGCAAGACAAACTCAATTACTCTAAGGTTCATGGAAAGGAAGCACAAAAGGAGGTCTAAACCATAATACGTTTTTAAGCTCAAGTAGTTTTTTTCTAACATTTGTCCTTGTTCAGGAGCAAGAATTCATGAGTTTATGAAAGTTAATTAATACATTTCTTGGGTGGATAATTTCTAGGATGAACTAGAAAATAAACGAGCTTTGTCAATGTGTAGTATTTCAAGGAAAAATGCATGGGAGCTCATGTACTGTAAATGCAATGCTCACTCCACTGGCAAGCTTGTGAGTCTGAATAATATGCCTACAAACTCCCCAAAAGGAACTACTCACGTTCCTATTTAATTATTCATTCTCTTCAACTCATACTGGATAAATCAGCTAAGACAAGGTTTCCCAGGAGACATTTTGGGGGAGATTTTCTTTTTCTCATACATCAGGGAGGAGGGAACTCACTGAGGTTGTTTTTTTTCCTAACTATTGTCTTCAGAATGATACCCTGCAACTAGGACAAGACAGAAGATGAAAAATGTGATCAGATTTTGATAACATTAATCACAGTATGGTACTGAATTCAGCTGGTAGGGTGAGAATTGTCAGCACAGTGTCACCGTGGCTCTACTCATAGCTGCAGGCTGATTCCAGATGGTAACTCTGGAGGACTTCTGCCAGATCATAGCAACCACTGGAAAGCTGCAGTGTTTTTTTTTTCATTTTAAAAAATATATATTGATGAAGTCATTGGGTGACTTTTGATGTTATCATTAGGCAGATGATGCCTATTCTGATTATTTCTAATGTCAGATACAATTATGCAGATATTTGATTGTTGCCTGAATGCTATAATGGTTTGAGCAAGGCCAATAAACAGTACCAGAAATCCAGTAAATGAATTATCTATCAGTGACTGTTTCTAAGTCTGAAACTCAGTTAATGAGCTACAATGATAGTTGAAGATTCCCTGAATGAACCAATACACAGCTCAATATTTTTTGTTTCGTGATTGTCACTGGAAACATCAGTGACCTAGTGTGTTTTGAGTTGAATTACTATCATCCAAGCTTAGACTAATCCTGAAATGAGATACTGTACCCATTCTGATAACTTCTAATTAGATTATCAAAATGCAATTTATATGGGTGGATGACATTGAAGTTGCAGGTAATGAAGAGCAGGGCAGTTATACTGCTTATAGAATTCCCATACAAGTTTCTGTCTTTATAATTGTGTATTATTTAGTTGTAAAAGAATAATACTTTTCACATTTTCCTTTTCATAACATAGGCTTAATCCCAGCTGTATTCTTTATCCTTAATTTTTTCTCTTTTTCCTAGCTTTTCAGCTATGTTATCTCAACATCTTATAAGGGGCTGTCCGTGAAAACCGTTCAGAAGCTACCACTGGTTCAAAACACAGCAGCATGTACATTATTGAATATTTTTAGATTCATCCACATTACACCTTTATTGTGTGAGCTACCCTGACTCCTCGTTTCCTTCTGAGTTTAAGTCAAGGTTTTGGTTATTTAAAGCCTGCATGGCATGGGACTAGGTTATTTGCAGGACCACCTCTCATTGATAGTTTGTCCCTCCTACCCAATAGGTCCCTTCCCCAAAATTTTGCAATCTAATGGGACCACAGTAGCTTATTTTTTTCTGTAACCTTTCCTACCTTATGAAACATGATCTCCCTAGCGATTCAGCAGGTAATGCTTTCAGCCTTTCAGAAGGCCATCAAGACCTGGCGTTTTACTCAGGCACTGGAGTAGAGTGAAGATGTCTGCAGTTGGTTGCAGAGCACCCTATGGGATGACTGAGGTATTGGGTTTTGTCAGTTTTATAGTTTTATGCTTTTAATAGTTTTTTAAACAGTTCTGGATTTTACTGTTGTTTTGAGCCACCAAGATGGCCAGCCATACACATGTTTAAATAAATAAATATTTCTTATTCTTTCATCAAGTGATGTTATTGTACTATCAATAATACTACCTGAGTCCTTATTATTAGTTCTAGGTTTAAAAAATAGTAATAGATTTTATAATATCAATCATTTGCATTTGCATCTACAGTCTTTCATGAAATCTTAAATGTAGTAAGAAACAGCAAAGTTCATTTTTTTCCTATGAAAGATTGTGAGTGGTCATTTAGCTAAACCCTCTTTTATGCGGAAAGTCGTATGAAAAAAATCAGACTACCTCAGGAAATTTTGCCAAGAGCCAAGCCTCCCACAAGGATGCTGTTTTGTGCATGCTAACTGCTTTTTAGATGAATTCAGGTTTTAATCAGTGTTCATCTTACAAAGTGTTCATCATGCTTTCTCCTTCTCCCCCCCCCCTTTTTTTTTTGCTGGTCTTTCATTTTATAGAATTTATTTATTCTTGTGATTTGAACTGAATGCCAAATGCAAATCACTTTTATTGATTTGTGTGAAAATAATTTTCTTTGAATCCTTAGTGCCTCTTGAGCAACATGAAAGCTGATGTTGGCATAAGAAGATGGATTCACGCTGGTAATCCTAATGAGCAATGCAGCCTGGGACTTGGGACTTTCTTTCTTTTTTTTGAAGTGTGGTTTGCAAAGCTGTAATCCTCTTGACTGCAGAGTATTTCTACCTTTCTCTCCTTCCAGTTTTCAATTTCACTTCAAAATTATAGTGCCAACGTTAATAGAATGAGGAGTTCATGGAATTTCGACTTGATAAAACATTATGTCCATGGGGGGCAAAGCAAAACGTCTCGTGTGATAGGAATGGACTACGCAGCCAAGCTATTTGATTTCTTTTTCAGTGGTGTGTCTCTATTTCATATATATGATGTGAAAAGAAACTTGAAAAAATTACCATTAATTCTTCTTAAAAAAGAGTTGTCATCTGAACAACAACAAGAACAAGAGCAAGAGCCTAAAAGGAGCAATGTAGTCATTCCCTACATTTCCGGTTTGTCTGAGAAACTTAAAAGGATTTTTAGCCAACATAACAT
>JANHZU010004131.1:52920-63451 GCA_032468055.1 Acrochordus granulatus | reverse complement strand
GGGCTTGTCCGCTGGAAAGTTGACAGCTCCGCAGTTCAAGACCACCATGGAACAGAGTGAGCTCCCACTACTTGTTACAGTTCCTGCCAACTTAGCAGTTCAGAAGCATGTAGAAATGCAAGTAGATAAATAAGTACCATTTAATTTAGGTGGGGAAAGTAACAGCATCCGTGTGCCTTGGCTTATAGTCATGCCGGCCACATGACCACGGAAGCATCTTCAGTCAAATGCTGGCTCCCTTGGCTGTGAATCGGAGATGAGCACCATCCCCTGGAGTCGGCCATGAGTGACAGTAGAAACCTTTTTTATATATGCTCTTTGCCATATTTTAGTATATTCTTTTAAACACATATAGGTGTGTTTGGGATAGTTTTAATTGCAAACTGTTGCCTTATTGGACAGAATATTAAATTGGAATATTTTCAATTCTACTACCACACCTTGATAAAGACAGTAGTGGTGGTATAAGGATGATGATGATGATCTAACGTATAAGAAAGAACAATCCAAATTCACCGTGTAAGGATCTTGTTAGCAAATAAATATATATGCATCGATTAATTACATATCCGAAATATTTGCAGTAAGTGCCAGGTCTTTTGTATAAACCATCTTTCAAACAACACTGCATGGGCATTACTGACAGACAAGTGGATGCATGGACACGCGCTGAGGTCAGAGGAATGAAAACTTATTATTTTAATTCTACACTGAAGAATATGTGTCTCATATAATTGGCAATGGTAGTTCTGGAGTCAGGGAACCGAGTAATATGTTCCATAGTAATATCGAGTAATATGCTTCTAACTAATATAGAGATCACAGTAATCATATTATAATCAGTTTATTAATACTCAAAGAGACATTCTTATTAAATAAAAATGAAAAAGACAGGAGGTCAAGAAAGGCAAAATCTAATTTAAGTTAATTTAAGTGTTTCTTTTTTCAATTCACATGGCAAGAATTTTAAAAGAGCTATAATCTATTATTTAGGAGAGCATAAATTTCTCTCTGACCTGCTTCAGGAATGCAGTTTATAGGTATTGATCAAAGACACAGTTTCAATTTAATACCAGTTCTGCTTACCCATTAATCATGCTGGAAGGGGTCCACTTGTTTGAGTTTTTGGTTCCTGGAATATTATTGCATGGACCAGATCCTGTGATATTGTTTTTCTACTGAACTAAAATAAATGTTACCCATTTATTCTTTGAATGGAGATACTACAGGAAGAATTTTATTGTCAAAGGAGAAAGAGAGATTTAGACCCTGTCCTGTCATGTCAAGCTCTCAGTGTGCCTACGAGGACCGCTGCCTACAAACAGCGTTTCAGGTTCTAGAAAGGGATGCTTAAAACTAAAGTTTTAGTAAAACTAAGGATATAAAAGCCACACAGAATGGTTGCATATGCACATTCCTCAAATCCTACCACAATTCACAGGAAGGAACAAGTTGTGATATTGAAATAGATTTTTTTGTTGTTGTACGCAAAAGAATTTGTATATTTCACCTTCCGTTAATTTCATCAGTGATCAAATACCTTCCATTTTAATTAGCATAATCTCATCAAGTGTTGGATTCAACCATAATGACCTTGTAAATCAAGAGGAAATTTGCACATCCGAACCAGCTTCAGTAGGAAAAGTCAAATCAGGGTCTTAATTAAATTCTCTCATTGCAGGAACAGCCAAAGGACAAGCAGACAAAAAAAAATTTTAAGTTAAATGGGCCAAAGCTTTATTATAGGCTTACGGTGAACAAAATTACCAATGAAGAAATCAAATTCTTAATGAACACATAACTCAAAGCTTGTCCTGAATGGTACTGCATGCAAAGTTGGCTGCCTGTAATTGTGGATTTTACACTGACAATCCTGGAATATTCCATTTATTTCATCAGAAACAGGTCATTTAAATTGTGAGTCTTAGTTAATCCATCAACAGTAACTAAACCATTCCCCTATATCTGGCACCAGGATCATTCATTTTTAACAAGCTAGCTTCCAAAACTGACTCTAAATGTTTTAGAAAGACAGAACCATGATGATACTCTTATTTACAAAGATTCAGGCAATACTACAGAGCCTCAGGGCTGATTCCTTTTGGGGAGAGTTTTAAAGGTACCTTTGATCAGAATTGCTTTAAACTGGTGTTATAATTTCTTATCATGTTTAGACAGTAACCACTAGAAGATTGTACTATCAGCCCTTAAACCAAGAAAACCCACAAAAATGCGATACATTTCCCTAAACACCAGAACCATACAGAATTAGTCTCATTTAACTTTATTATTCCATTTGTGAAAATCTCTATATTATTAATATACTATCAATCATCAACCATCTATTTATTATATTAAATATTTCCTTTCAATCAGACCATCCAGCCATCTATATATCTATGTCTTAATTATTCTAATTTCTAATTCATCCTATAATAATTTTTTTGGACATACAGTATAAACTTTATCTCCTAATCATCAAGTTTTTCGATAAAAAACTCTGTTGTATTTCACCAACAGAAAGTCCAGGAATGGCTTCCGAACAATCAGAAACTTCCTTAAATTATTATTTGCTCTCGGTTTGGCCATCTCTGCTACTTCAGAAAGTTTTAAAAGCCAATCATCCACTGAAGGAATGTTCTCCTCTTTCCAGTTTTTGGCATAAACCAGTCTCCCTGCAGATACCCTACGCAAAAGCAGCTCTCCATATTGTTTTTCAGGATGCTTATCCATTATGCCTAAAAGAAAACTGTCTGGTTTTATTGCATTTGACAATCTTTTTCATTACATCAGATATATTTGATCAATATTTTTAGCTTCTTTACAAGTCCTCCATGTATGATAAAGATCTATGGAGATTATGCACATTTCCAACACTTGCTAGACATTCCAGCATACATTTTAAAGAATCGATCTGGAATTAAATGCCATCTGCACATCATTTTGTGAAAGTTCTCCTTTAGACCATAATTCAGGGTAAATTTTACACGATTGGACCACATGTGTTTCCACTGTTCCAACATGATGTTATATCCAAAGTTTGCAAATGCTAATTAATTTGACGGTGTCCTTTGCCTGCATAGGAACGAGTTATGATCGTCTCATTGTGAGAACCTCCTCACAGCAACTGACTAGCTGGTTGGCTGGAGGCTGAATGGAGCTCTACTGCTGCAAGAATAGATAAACATCATGCCATAAGGCTTTCACCTCAAGTAGAAGACCATCCTACCTATGAGAATCCAGGTACATCAGCAGTTTCAACATTTTAAACTTATTTAATACCCCTTGGAAAAATGTAGATAGAAACAAGGGTACATTGTACATGAAAAGAAGGAAACGTTGATGTAACCTTAAAGAAAGTGGGCAAAATATAAATATACTTACAACTGCTATTTAGAAGACTGGAAGCCATTTGCTTATTATTCTTCCTTCCTTTCTTTTTCTACATTTTTTCACTTCTCTGTTACTTTTCTCCATTTTTCTTATTTTTAATTCAAAGTTTGTATCATTTCTATGCTGTAGAAAAACTTATCTAATAAAAATAGACAGATAAAATAGATTAAAAAATATAAATGGAAACTCTCTACATATGGCCCTCACTTTTTTCCTGAAAGTCAAAGCCCTGCAGGGTGAGCACCTGAAAAGAAATAATTCTCAGGATCCATATTGTCTTCAAAAACTAATGGAAATTAACAACATTCAGTACAAACATAACTGAATCGAACCCATTACTTTACCGTTTCAATGGAATTTGAGGAAAACCACATTTTAGTCTGTTGTGGTGTTTCTTGGAATATAACTGAATGGTAAATGCTACCTTTAAATCTGTGTTTGATAAATATTAATAAGGTTTAATAATAATACTTATCAGTAATTGGAAAAAATACAGTTCCTCTTTTAACTCTCACTTCCAGATAATAATGGTCCAGTTCTTGTTCTAAGTCTGAATTCTAAATCTTTAAAGAAACAATAATATTTCAATCACTTCATTTTCGTTATTAATTATTTATTAAAGTGCAACAAACAAAGCACTGGACCAAAGGAAAAATCTTACTCAAAACTGGTAGTTGCCAAATCTTGGGTAGATTTGCTTCATGTTAGTGGGTTGCAATATTCTAATCAGCAGACAGAAGTGGCTTATTCTTTTCTTACAATACTAGGGCAGTTCATACAGATATGAAACCAGACAGTGAAAAAGTTCAGGTTTGTGCCGCATCCAGCCTCCCTGTATTGTGCAGTGTCTGAATAGCCTCTTGCTGTAAAATAAGATTCAGAAAACAGCATCCAAATATGAAAAGCCTGGTATGTATTAAAAGAAGAGCGGAAACTATTAAATGACTCCTGACTGCCTGCCTGTTTTATTACCTATAAATCAGACAGTTAGTTGGGTTTTTCGCAATTTGCACTTCGAGGCTATCCTGTAGATCTGCAGGATCATCACATTGTTTGCCTTCGCGAGCAGACTTGATAACCTCGCAAACACTTCCTCGGCCCAGCTTCAGATGCTTCAGAAATACTTCCAGATTAGACACGTTGCTGCCTCATCTTCATTATCTTCAAAATGCTTATCCAAGCTCTTCTATATTCCTATCTTCTTCCTGTTTATATCCAGCACCCGCTTACCATTTGGCTCATGCCATCCTACCCGTCTGCTGTTCACTACTATTGTAGTGAGAAGGAGACGATTTATTTTCCAAACGAAAGAAACAGGTGAACCATGGTCCAATGAGTGCCCAGTCTCCTACAAGTGAAGTAGGGGAATGCTAAACCTACCCCTACCCTCATTTTTACTTACCCTGGAATTGATTGGGTTGCTATGATGTAACCCAGCTTGATCTCTGAAAGGAGAGTCAGCATTATTTAGTTTTCTATCCGGGTTAAAGTAGCATGCAACATAGGGTTGATTTCAGAAATCTCACTAAAACCTAGTTCCAGATCGTGGCTACAGTTCCATACATTAAATGAGATTCAAAGCTTGTTGATGTCTACACATTCTTAGCATCATGCAAAAGCATCCAGAAAATCTGTCCCCTTCTGATGTGACATTTAAGGAAAGAATTCCCTTGGTCTTGGCATGATATCATAGAAAAACACAACAGTGATGTTTTGCTACGGATACTAGTAGAAATGTCTAGAATCAGACGTATAATGTCTGCAAAGAGCATTTTTATCAGAAAAGATCTGCGGAAAGAGGAGATTAAAAATGAGTCTAAACAGAGAAACAGATCAACAAACCTTCCCCCTACTCCCATTCCCCGCTACTGTCTTCAGTTAAACTGGTTTGGAGTGAAATATCCCCCATCTCTACCTTATGTATCCGTTCTCTCTTTCAAGTTACCATATATAAATTAAAACATTCATTTTTTTACTTGTTGCGCTAGTTGGTCTTTTTGCAGGTCTCCGTCCATTATTCCTCTTCTTACTTTTAGGAAAGAGAGATGTTTTCTCTGCCTCTTCAAGCGGAAGGTATCTGTTGGATTTCCCTTCGGTTTTCTTTTAGTCCCTTTCTTGAGCCTATTTGGTTTAATAAATCACATCTGAAGTCAGTGATTAATAAGGTGACACTTCACCGAAAAAGCTCTGCGAAAGGAAAAAATGGGGGTGGGGTTGAGCAAACGGGCAGGGTTATCTGTCACCAAATGACAAAGTTCAAGTTCAAGAAGCAGCTCGTCAAATACAACTGACTGAACGAGTGATAGATTAGATCTTAATAGCTCTAAAAGTAAGCTATAAACCATTGCTTTCTCCGGCAGCGTAAAAGCTTCTCCTTTAAGCACTTGATGATGAAATCCAGTAAAACAAAATTAAAAAAAATAGTTGTTGGTCTTATGATGTTCCCTTCCTTAGTGTGAGAAGAGAAAGTGTGTTGGCATTTTGCAGCTTGAGTTCTACAAAGGTCAATATTATATTTTCCTTGTAGGTAAAAATGATGGAAAATGGTCAATATTATATTTTCCTTGTGGGTAAAAATGATGGAAAATGGTCAATATTATATTTTCCTTGTAGGAAAAATGATGGAAATCGGTCTTACAGGTTGGGCCACAAGACTGTCTCAATATCGCTCTGCAATTTGCAGCCCTCTGGAAAGCTGTCTCTCGTAGCTACCTCCCAGACAACCGCTGCTCGTTTTTTTCTCAATTAAATATTGCCTTTTTTCTGGAACATTAAAATCACGTAAAATCACAACATAAACATTTTCAATTTTTTGGAACAAGTAATTACTATCTTGGTACAAAATGCTCCAAGTTAAGTCAGACATTCCTTTTTCTCTTTTCTAAAGCTACTTTATTTTATTTTATTCAACTTTTTCTCTTGATCAGGAGTTTCAGGATTTTTTTGTAATTATTACTTTTTGGTAATAATTACAATTTTTTGTTAGTAATTATTACTTTCAGTGACAGATTCAGTGGCCTGAAACATTTTGCAACTCTTTTTTATTATATTATTTTGATTTTCAGGAGGATAAGGAGACCAGGCAAGGATGATTAAGCCGTGTGCTGAGTTGTAGCCATTCAGAATGTGCTTCTTCTCATGTTTAGATGCTGTAGATCAAGATTTAGACCTATAGACATCTTTTGTACCAGCAAGAAAGGATATAAAGATCCTGTGCAAGGCAGGAAAACATGGAGTTATCCATTCTACTTCTTCTTTCTCAACCTCTCTCAATACAAGATTGTGTGACACAATGAACTATGCTGTCCATCTGTTTGATATAAAGATATTAACTATATTTCTTTCTATGCATACTTTTTTTCTGGGTCCTACCTACTTTTGCACTGGGATGCTTACCATTGTACCTCAAACAGAGAATAGCCATCAGCTCACTCATATATCTGTTTCCATGTGCCAATGCTAGAAATCTCCATTTCTTTTACAATTTTTTTCAAAATATTTTTTTAAAAATTCCAAGCAATGAGAAGTATTAATCCATGGGGAAAAAGAATTCCAATAATAATAATAATCTTCTTGTTCTCTTCCTCTGTTACCACTTTGGGTGTTGAGGGAGATACATAGTTCTGGTTCTTGCACTTCTGGCAGCCTCAACCAGTGTTATTCTAGGATGACAATTTTATTGAAGAGGTGGTTTGAATATATGCTTTCTCTTGTTTTCTTTTTTTTTAACCATTTGGAGTTTAGTTTTTCTGCTGAGTAAAATTGTGTTTTCACTTGTCTTAGAAGTTAACAAAATCACAATTACAGGTCATTTGGTTAGAGATTATCATACTGCCAAAATAAACTGCTAATTTCTAGTTGGATTCCAGTTTTGTTTTGTTTTTCAGCATTTACATCAATGTTTCAGCATTTATATCAATTTTATAATTGATATAAATCAATTTTAAATCAAGACTTTAGCTTCCAGCATTCCCTAATAAAGTTGCCAAGGCTGAGAAACACTGTTTTACGTAATGAGGAAGAAGAAAGGAAAGGTCTAGCCAGGAAGCCTGTAGAGAAATTGCACTTACAATTTAACTTAATTGACTACAGCAGGTGGCATAGTATTTAGCTATAAAAGGGTGACCTATTACTTTTTGAAAAATATGTCTTTGACAGATGCAGCTAATGGAAGCACTTTTTCATAAACCTAGGACCAAAACTGCAAAGTGCATTTTAAAAGCACAAGTAAACCTCAGTCAGGCCCTTGTCTGTCCTGACAGATGGGGCTGTGATGTCTAACTTGCAACAATCCAGATGACCACAAAACATAACAGTTTTCTAAATCATTTTGCTTCCTTGTACTGACTGTCTGGATTTTGTAACTCCCATATGATAGCCCCATTGTCATTAACACTCTAGCATTACAGAGAGAACCACTTCCATTATTGCCTATTTGATCTTTTTTTCCTTATGTAAGTTGTAAGGGATCTTTGGGATCCAATCATTATCTGGTTGATTACATATTATTCCTAACAGTCCTATGTTCCATTATTTTTATGATTTCATAAAACTTCAGCTCACCTTTAACACCTTCATCCCAGATATACTTTAGTACAAACTGATCCAGCTTACTGCACCTGCCCATATTTGTAAGTGGATGACCAGCTTTCTGACAGATAGGAAGCAACAGGTGAGGCTAGGGAAAATTACATCCAGTACTCAGACAATCAGCACTGGTGCTCCTCAAGGATGTGTACTCTCTCCACTACCTTTCTCCCTCTACACCAATGATTAGTGACCCCACTGTCAAATTTGTGAAGTTTGCAGATGACACAACAGTCATCGGACTCATTAAAGGTGTGATGAGTCTGCGTACAGATGGGAAATTGAGCAGCTGGCCCTGTGGTGCAGTCAAAACAACTTAGAGTTGAATACACTCAATACTGTAGAAATGAGAGTGGATTTTGGAAAGAGTCCTACCTTACCATATTCAGCAACACAGTATCAGTAGTACAGTAGTTTCTAAGAACTATAATCTCCCAAGACTTAAAATGGGCAGTTAACATTAAAACCATTACTAAGAAGGCACATCAGAGGATATACTTTCTACATCAACTGAAGAAGTTCAACCTGCCTCAAGAGCTGCTGATTTAGTTCTACAAAGGAATAATTGAGTCTATCCTTTGTACATCTATTCCTGTCTGGTTCAGTACAGTGACCATACAGGACAGGAACAGACTCCCAATGTATAGTCAAGATCACAGAAAGAATAATT
Organism: Acrochordus granulatus; assembly: GCA_032468055.1. NCBI lineage: Eukaryota > Metazoa > Chordata > Lepidosauria > Squamata > Acrochordidae > Acrochordus > Acrochordus granulatus. The sequence continues at coordinate 54,801 of JANHZU010004131.1, read as the reverse complement.
TCATCTTCCCTCCATAAAAGATCTGTATACTGCAAGAGTCAAGAAAAGGGCAGAAAAGATATCTGCAGACTCCTCTCACCCTGGACATGTTTGAACCTCTTTCCTCTGGTACAGGGTACTACATACATACCACAATAACAGCGTTTTCCCCATGCTTAACTATTGCTATATGATCATGCTACATGATAGATAGAACAGAAGGGTGGAGAATTCTAATTAACATGTTCTGTCTAACATGTGCTTTATTTTTTAGTTTCTATCTAGCAATTGTGTACATTTTTATAGATCTGGTACCCTAGTATAAGGTACAGGGAGTCTTCAAATTATGACAGCAATTGGAACCAGAATTTCCTTTGTTTAGTGATGCTGTCATAAATGTAATCATATCACTTTTTTATCACTTAATGACTGCAGTCCCACTTGCTATCGTTAACTGAATCCCATGGTCGTTAGATGAGGCAACTTCCAGCCATCTTCCCACAATGAATATCACTATTACATGTTCCTTAAGTGAGTGCTCTATGCAATACTCATCCATGAAGTGCAATTCTTCACATGAACTTTAGAATTCAGTTGATACTACTGGTGAATTTCCCCAAATTAGCAAAATGTTCCCTAATACCTAAAATAGATTTAAAGTAAAAAATCTTCAGTCCAGTAAAACCATTGAAAATACCAAAATACGTACATGCAATGCATCTTCAACCGTCTAATTTGTTTTTTCCAATTGTTAAATTCAACTCATCATCACCAATAATTACTCTTTTCTGATCTAAGAATATATGAGTACCATCTTACTTTTAAAAACAGCATAATCTAAATCAGGGAAGGGGATAGAAAAACTTCTTGTTCGTTACTTCTTAGCCATTTGCCTTTATTTGCTCAACTCCTGACAATTTATGGATCCATACATAAAGTGTAGATTTTTTGGCCACAATGCAGAAATGGTTTGCCACTGCTTTTTTCTCAAATATTCTTTCAACTTCATAGCCTCACTTACAATGTTGGTATTTTTGGAAATGTCTCATCTAAGGACTAACCAATCTGACTCTACTTAGTTCTGGACATCTTTGCTAGGCACCTTTGAAAAGACTCTTATCTACTGAACAGCATAAAAAGTATAACAACATAGTTATATCATGCTGAGCAATGTCTTGTATACTTTCCAAGAACTGAGAAGTGATGCTGAGAACTTTTCCCTAATGAGTATTAAATTAGCAAAAAGCAGTTCTGACTATATATCTGAGGGTTCTAAATCTTGTTATCTGGACTCTAATTTTTGATGTTACTATTAAGCTTTCAGCTTCATCTTGAAGTTTTTCTCAAAACAAGTTGCAATAGGAGAAAGAAAAGGCATCAGTAGATGTAAAAGTGTTTTGTCACCATCCCCCATTCCTTTTTTATTTCATTCATTCCCAATCCAGGGGCTTTCATGGAGAGGAGGAGTGGAAGGAAATGAGCAGAGTCAAAGGCACCACGCAGTCTTGAAGGGGCAAGCAGACACACCACTTTCCTCTGGCTGACAGTTACAAATTGCTTGAAAACACTGCAAAAATCCTCAATCATCCAGGGAATAAAATATATCTGGAGGCTTCTAAATCTTGTGATCTGGACTTTAATTTTTGAGGCTATGGTTAAGTTTTGGGCTTCATCTCAATGCCTTTCTCAAAACAAGAAGAAAAAAGAATCAGTAAATGTAAAATTGACTTGGAGGATTGAGGATTTTTGCAAAATTCTGCCTATACTTTTTGGCTTCTCTGCAGCAGTGACGTAAAGAGGTGGAATGCAGGCCAAAGTATCTGATGGATGTCTGTGAAGACTCTCACTCGTCCAGGGTAATTGCATCGCAACAAAAGTTTAAAAAACAGGCATCTGGATTGG
>JANHZU010004131.1:29534-52820 GCA_032468055.1 Acrochordus granulatus | reverse complement strand
TCATAAGGGATATCACTGAGGTCATACCTGAATGACAGAGTGGTTTTCCCTACTTTCTTTAATTTCAGCCTAAATTTTGCAATAAGAAGCTCATGATATGAGCCACAGTCAGCTCCAGGTCTTGTTTTGACTGACCGTATAGAGCTCCATCTTTGGCTTCAAAGAAAGCCAAATCTTTCTGATCAATCTGATCAATCAGATTTCAATCTGATTTCGGTATTGACCATCTGGTGATGTCCATGTGTCGAGTTGGGTCTTGGGTTGTTGGAAAAATGTATTTGTTATGACCAGTGTATTCTCTTGACAAAATTCTATTAGCCTCTGCCCTGCTTCATTTTGTACTCCAAAAAGGCAAATTTGTCTGTTATTCCATCTATCTTTTGACTTCCTACTTTAGCATTCCAATCCCCTATGATGAAAAAGGAATGCCACCTTTTTTTGGCGTGAGTTCTAGAAGGTGTTGTAGGCCTTCATGGAACAAATCATATTCAGCCTCTTCCGTATAAGTGGTGGTGGCATAGACTTGGATTATTGTGGTGTTGAATGGTTTGCCTTGGATTCAAACCAAGATCATTCTGTCATTTTTGAGATTGTACCCCAGTACAGCTTTTCTCACTCTTTTATTTACTATGAGGTCAACTCCATTTTTTCTAAGGGATTCTTATTCACAGTAGTGCATATAGTGGTAATCTGAGTTAAATTCTCCCATACCCCTCCATTTTATTTCAATGATTCTCAAGATGTCTTTATTCAATCTTTTCATCTCATGAAATTTTCATCTCTTTATTCAATTTCATTTCATCACATCCAGCTTACCTTACACCCCAGATTCCTATGCAATATTGCTCTTTACAGAATTGAACTTTCCTTTCACCACCAGACACATCCATAGCTGAGCATCCTTTTGGCTTTGGCTTCACTCTTTCTGGAACTACTTGTAATTGCTCTTCCCCAGTAGTATATTGGACACCTTCTAATCTCAGGGGCTCATTTTCCAGTTTTATATTTTTTAGCCTTTTGTTATTGTCCATGGGGTTTTCTTGACAAGATACTGAAGAGGATTGCCATTTCCTTCTTCAGAGTACTGTAGCTCATTTTTCATCAGATCTCCAGAAACCCCAACATCTAGCATGGTCCTTATTGACCTGGACAACGACCAAACCAATATGGGTTTCTGTAAATAACATCTTATATATTTTATGAAAGGGAGACACTATTTGTCTGGCTCCTATGATGACATCTATCCAGTATGGTTGAACTTCTGGCATAACTCTCATCTTCTTCAAAGCACACAAACCCTGGGGGATCACCATGCATTTATATTAAATTATATCCAAAGCTGGAATAGCACAATGAAAAATTCGCATATTTAGTTTGCACTAAGATATCACAAGTTTTAATTTGATTATAATCTTCACAAGCCACAATTATTCAGCAATATTTAGGCAGTGAAGTTAATTCATAATCCAAGCAAAAAATCCAATGTGATGAGACTCGGTGGAGCAAGAAAACAAAAACTAGAGATTTTACATAGAATCTTTCTTTTTCCCTTCCCCATAAATGTAAGACCACAACTCTGAATTATTTCCTAAAGAATAAGGCTGAGTAGTCATGTACAGGCCAAAATAAATACATTATCACATCATACATCAACAAATCATTATGTTTAAAAATTGCTGAAGCTATTCTTAGATTTTTTTTCCTATTCAAGGTCTTTTAAATGGATAAAAACACATAACTGGATGTACAAGAACAACTGTTGTTGTTGAGCATATGAATTCCGGTCAAATGTCTCAACATCTTCTTTGTTTTAATTGAATGTTTTATTCTTAGCACTAAATTTTGTATACAACTGTAAACAAGAATTTTTTAGTATCTAAGTGAGATGTTTCTATTATCATATCCTTCTTCATGTCCTTACATGCCCTTAGAAAATTATTGCACATTAGTCAGATATTGAACATGAAAGGCTATAAATATAATCTTATTAGAAAGTGAAGAGGTTCCCTGTTCTTAAAATATGAGTTTTCCAAGCATTTATATGACAGCATTGATGATATTACACACTGGCTTCTATTGAAGCAGTCAACATTTTACAACAATGTAAGGATAAGAAAAGGCTACTGGCCTCTATGGTTGGTATTATTAACAAGTTCTATTTTTGCTCAGCTGTTTATTGCAACTTTCATGAATCTTCTTTCTCTGGAAAAATGGTTGAATTGCAAAAACTCTCTTTTTTAATGCACTGTAGCAAATCTTCCTAATATGGTATCTTGCTTACACACACTAAGCAAGGATTGTATGTAATATACTGAACAAAGAGAACATTGGTTCAACAGACTACTATTTGTAACATTGTTATATTTTTCCCACCAGACAAAATTTTTGGTGGAAGAAAAATGTACTACTCAGGGCATGTTCAAGGAAACCAAAAGATGTAATTTATGTGAATACTAGATGTAGCCATAAGTTAGAAAGAAAGTCAGAGATAGAAGAGGAAACATGGGTATACTGTTGTCTAAAGTGTGTACAGTCAGTTGATCAGTAACAAATAATGAAATAAAATTAAAGGAGGCACAATCTGATCAACGTAACAAGATTCAGATCACAAGTAATAATATAATCTAATGTAGGCTATTGAGAACGTGTATACAAATCAAGGAAGACAAAAAGATCTCAGGAAGAAATTATGAAAACAAGACCTTTGCCATCAGAGACCCAAAGATCACAAATATATCATGTATGTTGGTTGAACAGGAGGAGCTTTGCATGTTTGACTTTGGTTTTTAACTGTAATGTACTTATTGTAGAGTTATGATATAAATCTCATCTGTTCAAAACTTTTCATGTTCAGCTGCAATGGTCAGAGGAGCCTATGAGAGCTATAGAAAGGGACAGAGGTGGTTACAAGAGATAGGGAAGAAGCCTACAGAATGGATGGGTTCACATATCCTACCAAGGTAGAATAGTTGAGTTTGTAGATTCCACTGAGGCGTAAACAAGATACCATATACAGTAGCTCAGATCATGGTATAGATCCACTGACTTTGAAAATGATATAAAACAAAGAAACCTATCTATACCATCACATATAATCAAGGCGAACACTAAAAGATCCAGATTCATTACTGTTAGGAGACTGTTTGCATACCGAGTAAATATATATTATTGTTGCGATATATTATTGGAACAAATATTATCCTTGTTTGGACTTCTGTCCTTTTATACCAGCTCCATTCAATAATAGTCTGGATTATCCAAAGTATCAGCAGCATTGGAGAAATCGGGAATGAAATTCTAGCGAAAAAGAATTATAGTAGGGATTACTTTCATTCCTTATGGGTTGAAGGGATGACTGTTTTTATGAGAAAGCTGCACACTGAATTTCTCTGTGGAACACGTGCAACTGAAAAACTTTCCTGTGAAGATTCTAGACTGTAGCTTTAATTAACTACAATTTTTTTTAAAAAATAGCTTGATCTTTTATGCTGAATTGGGAATGCTGAATTATACTAATATATTCAGTCTTGATTATCAGCCATTCTTGGCTTGGAATTGCAAAACTGCAAAAGCCATGCCAGTATTTTTAAAGTTCTCCATCATGGAATATGGAAGAAGAAAATAACAGATCCCACATTAGAATATCTCAGCAGAAAACAATGCAACACTACAGAAGAACAAGACGAAGAAACCTTTCAAAGCCTATCTTATCATTTTGTTACCTCCTGAAAATCAGGATTTGGTTTTGCATTCTGGCCCACCCAATGCTGCTGGGTGGAGATTTTATTTTGTCTCTTTTTTCTTATAACCTTCAATTATAATTAATCAGAATTACACTAGGTACCTCCTCACGGTTACTGGTACCTCTCTGGGTGGCTATGAGAGCTGCACACACACACACACACACACAAATCCATGAGAACTGCTTCACACTTCACAAATAAGCATTGCATTGGTCTGGCATTTCTTAATATAGCTTGACTTCTTTTCAGACTCTTAAAAACTTTGGCCAATTTAAGTGAAACACTTCTTAACAATTATTTCTGAAATATACATTATATACTGGTGACCTTTAAAAACTTCTTTTAAAACAGTCAACTGTTCTTAATCAGCATCAGGACTAATACAGTTTTAATCATTACAATTATCATTTTCATTCATAGCATGAACGATCATAATCATTCATAAAAACAAGGCAACTTTTCATTCTGCCTATGAATTACGGGCTGTTTAAGTTGGGGAATTTAGAGAAAATGAGACTGAGCAATACAGAGATTTCCCAAAAATCTATTATGTAAATTGTTCACCCCTTTTCATAGAGAAATACATGGGAAAATCTCATTGGGATGGAAATCCCCTTAGGGTTAGGGTTAGCTTTCCATGAATTTGGAGAAGAAAATTGACATCACCAACACATTTGCAGTTGCTTATTATGCCTAAGAGGGGTCTCCCATTTCACATCCAAATGATTATGGAAAAGTACATAATTCCATTGGGGTGATAAGCCCCTCAGGGGTATGGTTGGCTTTCATGTATTCTGGGAGGAAAATAGACATCATAAATATTTATATTCTCAGTGGCTCATTAAGCTTTAGAAGGCTCTTGGATTTCACAGCCACCTGATTATATATCCTGGGAAAATCCTGGGAAAATCGCAATGCTATGGATATCCCCTTAGGGTTAGGGTTAGGCTTCCATGAATTTGTGGAGGAAAATTGACATCACCAATAGATTCACAGTGGCTCAATATGCTTAGGATGTGTTATATATTTCACATCCAGTTATCATTTCCTGGAAAAATGCATGGGTTTGGACATAAGGATGGATATCCCAATTGGGATGGACATCCCCTTAATTAAAAATCCCCTTACATTGGGATGGAGATCCCCTTAATGTTAGATTTGGACTTTCATGAATTCAGGGAAGAAAATAAACATCATCGATAAATTTGCATTGGCTCACTATGCATAGGAGGGCTCTTGTCCATCTGATTATACTTTTTTAGAAAAATACATGGGAAAATCCCATTGGGATGGATATCCCCTTAGTGTTAGGATTGGGCTTTCATGAATTTGGGGAAGAAAATAGCCATGATTTGTTGTGGCTCATTTTGCTTAGGAGGTGTCTTACATTTCACATCTGACTGATTATTGTTTCCTGGAAAAATACATTGGAAAATCCATTGGGATTCAACTCCCCTTAGGTTTAGGATTAGGCTTCCATGAATTCAGGGAAAATTGACATCACCAACAGAAATATATTCACAATGGCTCATTATGCTTAGATTGCCTCTTGCATTTGATATCCCTCTGATTATCATTTGCTGGATAAATACATGGGAAAATCTCATGAAGCTTGGGATTTGGTTTCCATGAATTTGGGGAGGAAAATTGACATTACCAACAGATTTGCAGTGGCTCATTATGGATCTTATATTTCACATCCAATATAATGATTGGATTTCACAAATTATTATTCAGCAATTTTCTTCTGCCCTCATATTTATTGCACATTTGTTTCCTAGATTAATACATTGGGAAGTCCCATTGGGAATAAAATCCCCTTATTATTAGGTTTAGGCTTCCATAAATTTGGAGAGGAAAATGGACATCACCAATTGATTTGCAGTGCCTCAGTATGCTTAGCAGAGCTCTTGCATTTCACATCTGACTGATAATCATTTCCTAGAAAAATGCATGGGAAATTCTTATTGGGATCAACATTCTCTTATCATTAGGGTTAGATTTCCATGAATTCAGGGAGGAAAAGAAATATCACAAATAGATTTGCATTATGCTTAGGAGGTCCCTTACATTTCCCATTCTCCCTATTAGAATATCTTCTATCCTCTCCTGAAATATATTTTTAATTGCTGTCAATATTAATAAACGGGAAAACATCATGAAATAGCTACTAATTGTGAATTTTATCCTATATAATTATCAAGTGTCCATCTCAATGTATCATCTATGAAGGAGTTTATAAGAACAGTTGATATTTTTCCAGTCTTATAAAAGCTAAGGCCAATTTAGAAATAGAAAAAAACTCTCAATTAACATTTCTTTTTTTAAAAATGTTTTTCATTAAGTTTGTTTTTTATAACAAAAGTATAGATGCATTTTAAGCATATTCTTAATAGCATGTATGGAAGAACCAATTTCTCCCCAATAAAACATTTTGGTTTTTGATTAACAGATCCAATAATTACCAGCATGAAGACATATATTAAATGTAAACACTTCGATATTATATACTAAACATTTTTAAATGAAGTTCTGCATCATACTTAGAAATATGTTTGTTAAGTAACTTCATAGAAATTGCTGTGAAATGAACTTTTCCTTTTTCCTTTAAAAGGATTACTTCTTAAACGGAGTTCTTGTGGGCAGAATTTCCACGGGATGTGAGACTTGTAATTATTTCCACGGGAAATAATTATTTCCACATGTAATAATTTCCACAGGATGTAATTCTGCTTCTGAAGTACAGTATCTTTATGATCTATAGCTTCAAGATTTTCTGCCTACTGTGCATATGTTTACAACTTTACTGAACTTTGCTTGCTTTAGGATCCAGTATATATAGCAGTTTTGTGCAGGAATTAGCTTAACTACTGGTAACTGAAAAAAAATATGTCTACTATTCTTCAGCTGAGAATTGCTGATTAAAACTCAGAATGAATCACTCTACTATATCTGGTGTTTCAAGGCCTGCTCCCACACAGCAAAACTGAAGGTGAGAGTTCAAGTGCTGCAATTGCAAACTATTGACCAATGATCATTTTGGGCACCCTTGGGTTAGTCTTGTTGGCATGTGGCAAACAAGCAAACCACTAAGTATGAACCCTCAATGCCAGTGTAACTCTCCTATGGTGCATTTTCTAGGCTGATTAACACTTGTTCCTGGTATTTCTATCACAGAGAGGCATACTCATAGTCCTTGACTTACAACCATTTGTTTAGTGTCCATTCAAAGGTACAACAGCACTGAAAAAGGGACTTACAACAGTCCTCACATTTACAACCATTGCAATACCCACATGGTCACATTATCAAAATTCAGGCACTTAGTAACTGGCATGTATTTATAAAGGTTTCAGCATCCCAGGATCATGTGATCACCATTAGCAACCTTCCCAGCCAGGTTCAGACAAGCAAAATCAATGGGAGAAGTCAGATTCACTTAAAGACTGCATGATTCATTTCATTGCTGTGATCTGCTTCACAACCATGGCAAAAAAGGTTGTCAAATTGGGTGTGACTCATTTAACAACTGCCTTGCTTCGCAAGGATGATTCTTGTCATGATTGTGGTTGTAACTGAAGGACTACCTGTACTATCAGAAATATGTATTTCATCAAATTAAGATTTTTAACATATCGTGTAACTCTGATAGATTATTTATTCAGCAATTTTCTTCTGCCCTCGCATTTATTGCACAAGCCATTCCAATAATTTACTGCTAACCAATGTTAGAATAATTAACCTAAGAGGTTCATTGGTTAAACATTTCTCTTTGACAATCATTTTGCATTACAGATGGTCGATTTTTCCTCCTCCTCCCCCTCCCTCCAACTGTTCCCCGTAAATCTAGCCTGAGAAAATAAGGCAGCTTGGGTTAAAGCCACGGTATCTACTGCACCTTGAAGGCCTTAAAGGCCAAAATAGAGAAGGGCAGAGCAATTAATCATAGAAATCCACATGATTTGTCAGCCTATTTAAGGTCTGAGATACTTGCACTCTAAACTGTTGTTTGCGGTTTTATATCATGGAAGTTTTTTATTGAATGTATTTTATGCCTCTGAAGATGGGTTCAAGCATGGCCTGAAAGCTCAGGCTAATAAAACATCTTTACCAGTCCCAGTGGTTGAACGTATTCCTTCAGTAAGAGATATTACTCCTGGGATACGAATCTTTACATTCATCCAAGAGGTGGTCAAATAACTATAACACCAACAAAAAAAGTGGCCCTTTAAATGGTAGGCTCATCTGTAGCAATCAGTAGGTGGAATTTCAAGCCAAGACCTTAAAAAAGGCTATCAGTTGCTCAAGTCTGTTGACTGCATTTTGTTAAAATAGCTAGTTAAAACAAAAGGCTGATATTTTTACTGATCATGGAAGGCTGCTAACATATTCGCTCATATATCATATAAAATATTTAATTTAATATTAGATTTCATGTGTAATTTAAAAAAATCATAAATTGTGGTATTGATACATTCCATGCAGAAATCCTAAATGACAAAAGATCAGTAGTTACGCAAGCAGTTCACTTTTGAAACTTAAATAAACACAGAAAGCTCTTTTTTATTTTACCTTAGTTGGTAAAATGAACAGCTTAGAAGTAACATTGACAGTTTTAATCAAAGCATAAGAAGGCTCCTGAGTTGAAGTTTATATTTCAAAGTCCTTCTGGCTTCAGGGATTGTTTTTATTGTTCCATATTTTCATACTTTATATAACATCATAGGATGACGTGTATCAGCTGTGCTTATAAATTGCTTATGTGCAAAAGAGTTCTCGAGTGTAAATATCATCTTAAAATATAAAGCCTGGAAAGGAGCTTGAGGAACATCAACTCTTACATCCTAACTAGTCTGCTATGTCTGCAACACATCCGGCCCAATAACCTCCAGAGACAGAAATTTCACCGCCTCCTATTCTACCTCCCCAGTCAGAATGTCCGTCCCATGGGTGAGCAATGGTGACCATAAGACCATAAGAATTTCCTGATGCCCATCCTAAGTCTAATTCCTCTAATTCCTTCTTTGCTTCTTGTCCTGACTCCTGATGCTCTCTAAATATTGTCCCATCTTCTCTCTCCTTGTGGAACATTCTTCCCCCGGACATAAGACTGGCTGCCACCTTGTTGCTTTCCTGAAAAGCCTTGAAGACATGGTTTTGTCAGCAAGCCTGGGGACCCTATTCAAATCTGATCAAGTGGATTTTTAAATTGTGGATTTCTCACTGTGACTTTTTAATGCTGTATGCTGCCAGAAGTCACTGTGTATGAGTTGGGCAGCTATATAAATTTGTTTAATAAATATATATCTTCTACAAAACAGCTCTTTCGATACCTCAGATAGCTGTTATAACTCTCCGCTGCCTAGCATGGACCTCCATATCCTAGTTATACCTTTGATTATTAATACTTCGCATTTATTTCTGTTGAATTTCATCTTGTTGGGATTTATCCGATGTTGAAGGAATATTCCTTGGCTGATGGGACCTGTAACATGCCCAACCTGCCAGACTGAATAGGATGAGTAGAAAAAGATGGGAGATATGGGTCTTAAGTATCCCAGTTCCAAGCCATAAAGGGCTTTAAAAGTGGCTGCCAGGATTTTGAATTACAACCAGAAGCAAACTGGCAGCTAGGGAGCTAACAAAGCAGTGGTGTTATACATGTTGAACATCTGACGTCATTTATTACCCATGCAGCCACATTCCACATCAGCTTTCAAATACTCCTCAAGGACAGTCACATCTAGAGTACTTATATAGAGTCCCACACGGAATATTTCTCCTCTGGCATTATGCTTGTCTTGCCTGATTTCCCCCTGTTTACATAAAAGGGTTCTAGGATGACAATTGGGCTTCCAAAGGCCGCTGATCTGAAAACTTAAACCTTGCTCATGATTGCCAAGTATTCACTAACTCTCTCTTTACTTACTTTGGGCTGGCACTCCTTACTGTCAGCTCTTATGCTCAATGCTTGAATACAGTCACCTTTGGGAAAAGGACTGAAGCAAAGAGTTAAAGATCCCTCTTTCTCCTCAATACCGTCTTCTCCTGTCAGTGGGTCTACCCTTCCCTCTTTCTTCCCATTTAACTGATATAGCACCAAGACAGGCTTTTTGGTTGTTTTTAGTTTCCATTGCAAGTATAAGTTCTTCCTCTGCTTTAACCCACCTAATATTCTTTATTCAAATATTCACTTCTTCCCCATGAACTTCCTTAGTGACTGCAAACATCTCCCATCCATATTTTTCACCTTGCAACTCAGCTGAAAATTCCACATACATCTACAAAGCTGCCTCCCTTTCCATTTACCCTCCTTGGAGAAAAACAAAACAGTATAACAAAATAACAGCGAACGCATTGTCTTGTTTGGTGTTCCACTACATTTAAAGTGATTACGTTAAGCCACATTTGAACTCTTCAAAAAGAGATTATCGGAAGCAAGCTCAACTTCGTATGCGGATGCGGAACTTCTAAGTCTGCGTTGGAGAGCAACTGACTTCTTTGTATTTTCAGCAGTAAGCGGCGTGCCACTGCCTAAGGTTCTCAAAGCATTGCACGAATAGTGACCAGATGTAACTGGATCTTCGTGGACCTTCCCCAGTCCCTTTTAAAAACTTCCAAATTGATTTCAAGAGCTGCTGACGGCGGATTTCCCAATTTAACTTCCGTTGTGTGAAAACCCACTTCCTTCTCATCCTGAATTTCCTTGCATTAATTTCAGTGAAAATTTTTAAGTTTCAATACTGTGGAAGTAGGTAAAAAGGTTATCCATAGAATTCATGTTGTGCCTGATTGTATGTACCCCATTCCCTTGTAACCGACTTTCCCAGTTATTTGGGTTAGCTTTGCTTGTCCCTTTCCTAGTTCTGTAATATCCTTTTAAGTCCTAGTGATAAAACAGTGATAGAATAGCAAATAGATATAGATTCATAAAAGGTTGTCATTATATTGGCAGTCTACCTTCAATTTCCTTTTGAATTATATGAAGCATGAAACCACCTTTTTTAAAAAAAATAGCAGTTGTTCAGTGGGTTGACATTATCAGCACATACCACTGTGTTTCCAAAATCCCATTCCTGATCAGTCAGTTCCAGCTCAGGTCCCATTCATGTACAGGTTGTGACACCCATTTTTAAAAAGGGATCCAAAGGAGAGCCAGTGAATTGTAATCCAACTAGTTTTATATCTGCTTCAGGCAAATTAGGAGAAACGGTAAGTAAAGAAAACAATTAATGGGTACATGGGGCAAGTTGCTGAAAGTAAATCCCAATGGATTCTGAAATGCAAATTCTACATCACCAATCTTTAGAGGTTCTTAAGAGGATCAAGAGGAACACGGAAGTAGGTGATTCTTGGCACTGTTTTCTTGGATTTTAAAACAGACTTTGATAAAATTCATCATCAAAGGCTCTTAAGTAAGCTAAGCAGCCGCAAGGTAAGAGATCCTATCCTTTTAGATTACTGACAGATGGACAGTTTTCTCAATGAAGGGAAGTTATTTGTGTTAGGATGCTTGTTCATGAACGATTTTTATTTAGGAGTAAGCCGTTAACTGGCCAATATCAATTGAATTCTTCACCATCTCTTCTGCAGTATAAAATCAACCCGCTTGCGGTATCTATGTGCTGGCTGGCGAGCATAATTTCAGTGTCACTCTGCATATGTTTAATTTATAAAAGGGTTCTTGGGGGAAAGGACTGAACACATTCTGTGGACTCCCCATGAAGTGAGGGGAAGGGAAGTAATTGATTAATAGCAGAGGCAGATAGCCAAGATAACAGCAATAATCTCCCACTACAGAGGCTGACTGTGGAGTTGTGTTTTATTGCAGCTGTCTTACACAAGGTCCTTTGGCTGTCCTGCGGTGAACCAAACAGCTTTGTCAAAACCCAGTTTCTTGTTTTCTCATCCTCACACTGGGAAACAGCTATAGCCAACTGCCATCAACTATGCCTGTCTGAGGCAATCAATACAGCCATTGGACTCGCGTGTTTGGAGGATTCTACATTAATCTGAACTGCTGACATTTCTGCAAAGTTAAAAATAAACAAGGAGACACTGAGAAAAGTGTTCAGGCAACGTGCCACTTTATTAAAGAAACTGCTTTTTTGGAGATGAAAGGGCTAAAAGTGGACGTGTATGTGGGTATGTGAGTACTAGTTTAAAGATCTGTTTTTCTTTCCAGAAATGCAGACTTAGATGTCCTGTAACGGATAGCTGTACAAAAAATAGGAAGAAAAGGTAGTGACCTATTTCAGGAAAAACGGTAGTTTTCTTTCATTTATCACTCTGCTGTCATGCCCAAGACATTCTCAAACGGTGACTTTCAACTACAATTTGGAAAGATTAGAGAACAGAAAACACAGAACTACTTCTGGAAATTGTATAATATCACATGCAAGCGGCTAAGCTTCAAATAACATTGATGAAATATATCAACGCGTGTATATGTCGTATCATATACTTTTTTTCCTTCGTAAACCCTTCTCTTTCTATATTTGCGTTATTTAACCTAGAAATGTAATTGACCATAGCTTTCTACATGTATGCCCAGTTTTAGTTCAAATATAGGCATATCGCACCCTCCTCGTTGCTGAACACTGTTCTCCATAGACCTCATGGCTTGGGCTGAAAGAGAAGCCAGACACCTGGCTTCCAAAGGGACAGCATTTTTTTTTAATGTTCCACCAACAGTTTCTGGAGACATTATGAAGTCCCTTTATCTCCATGTTTAGCATTATTTTTAAAGACAGCTGGAGTGGTAGTTTAAAACTAGGACTATGATATTGAATGATATGAGAAAGTGAGAGAAAGAGATTGCCTACACATAGCTGCTTTTGCAATGCTTACCATTAACATGTTGGTTAAAGTTTGCACTCTATATGGCAAATGTTGTAAGAGCAATCATTGGTGGTTTAATCGGTCTGAATTTCAAATATCAACAACTGTGGGAAAAACCACCTCTATACAGAATATGTGCAAGGGTGCAAGGTGGTTTTATCTGCCAGGAGATGCTGCCAATATAGAAGGGAAACTAAGCCAGGGAAATTAAATCACTTTCTTTAATTTGTTCCCCACTGAAACTATAATATAATACTACTTGGCAATCGCATTTTTTTGTGGCTGTATAGGGCCAGAAGTCAGGACAGCACAACTCAGTGACTGGAGAACAGCTTCTAAATGCAGCTGTAAGGAAGAGCCTATAGAGTCACACTTTTGTATGCTCTATTATTCACAAGGATCATCCCTGAACCATATTTTGTCAATACATTCTATCAAGCCAAGGATTGATATAATGTCTAAATTAAATTATGGAGATCAGACAAATGCAAAATCTCGTTATACTTACTTTGAGAAATATGTGGCCTAAAACCTATAATATCTAAATATCTAAAGACAAGAAATATTCATCTGGTGTGCCTCTGTCACAGGCTAACTGGACACTGCATTAACTATCCAGTGCATTTTTCTTTCAGTGGATTAACTGCTTTCCCCTCAGTTGTGGCTCAATACAATAGCTAAAAGTCTCTGAAAATAATTTCTGTTAAATTCACAGGGTCATGAAAAGTCCTATTCATAGAATTATTCTTCATTGTAAAAATACCATCATACTCTTTGTAACTCATTACTAAAGGAGCTTCTTAATCCAACTAATACAAATGGATAAATAAAATACAAAACCATATTTAAGGACTTTTCTTAATTTCTTTACAAAACAGTTGAAAATAGGAAAGCTTCAATCGGTGACTTTCTGATTAAAGATCACTGACATTGATTAATTCATTTATGAAGTCTACGACAGACTAAAATTACCAAATATTTAGAAAGAAGGCCAAGATTAAAGTACTGTAGCAGCACCCAATATGGTAGGAGCATCCATGGTAAAGGTAAAGGTTTCCTCTTTCAGTCTAGGGGATGGTGCTCATTTCTGTTTCATAGCCAAAGAGCCAGTGTTCTCTTCCATGGTCATGTGACCAGCATGGCTATATGCCAAGGTGCATGGAACATGTTACCTTCCCACCAATGTAGGTGATTGCATTTTGCATGCTTTCAGACTGCTAGGTTGGCAGGAGCTGGGGTGAATAACACCATGGGGGATTTCAAAAAGCCAAAAATGTTGCTGTAACTAACTGAGTTTAATCTGAGTCCAGGTAGAGGAGCCAGAGAGGTAATATATAATATTATTTGCCATAAAAAGTTATTTACTGTGATGATAATATGGACTTGGCTGAGAAGATACAGAGTGCCACAAGATAAGCTCTGAGAACGGCAACAAATATAGATCAAGTCAGCAGTTCCAAGGCTGAGAAACAACTAAAATTAGATGAATATCTTATGGTTGAAGACCTTGATAATGTAACAGTGACTTTTTCTAGCAGAATCACATTTTCCATTTTTGAGCAACATTCGACAAACTTAAATTGATAAAACATTTTATCAGTCCCAATTTTAGTGTTTGCATAGTCCAAAGAGCCCTCATGGCTATATAAGAAAACTCAGACCTTAGGAAACTGTGTGAATAAAGTACATTGGGAAATCTTACAGGCAAATTTTCCTTATAACTAATATATTAGTAAGTCTGTTTGATAAACTGCATCAAATTAAATGGTTGATAAAATAGAGGGATTTGGAATATCTATAGTTTCTTGCAGCCAGGATTTTTTCTCTCATGCATTTGGTTTCTTTCTGCCCTTGACTGTAGTGATGTCTTTAAATGTATGTAGGTGACTGATAATGGCTGATGTGTCAAAATGCTATCTTTCCGGGAATTGTATTTTTGGATTTGGCATGATGTAAAAGTCAACAGTTTCCCAGTTGTAAGTGTGATTGCATTTGTTCTGTGCACTGAGAAATAAGAATTTTCCTCATGTCTGCTGACTGCTGACTTCACATGGATGTGAAGAGATGCAAATCTTCTACATATCTGTCCTATATAGTAGTAATTGTCTTTTCACTCTATGTTTTTCTGCTCTGGTTATTTAGTTTGTGCTATACCATACTCAGTATTTAATATGTCTTGGTTATTGAGTCTTGAATTTTCTTAAGATGCTTTGGTGAGATTTTTTGTTTTGTGTCCTACACTGATGCAAAAAAATTGATAGTAGTCCATTGATTGCCTCAGAAAAAAAGTTGATGTATGGGAAAGTTATCAGTTTCATAGGTTGTTATAGCTGCACTGAGATAATTTCTGTAGCTAGGTACTTTTTAATAAAGTTACATGGGTTTCTGTTAAAAAAAATTGTATAATAGTTACTTCCCTTTTTTGGTTATGACGGTATGGTTCAGCTCAACATACTACAAAGTTCTTCTTGTGGGCATCTTTGATAATGCCTTAATTATTGTGAATGGCTTTTCAGTGTACTTTTGTTTGTAGCCTGCCATTCTTTCCTCTGTTGATGAGGATATCCAAGAAGGGTAGTTCGTTGTTGTTTTAATTTATTTAGTTAAACTACAGTATATGTAATAGAAGTATATGGAGAAAAATGAAGGGGGCTCTACTATGTATCTACTCCTAATTCCCTCTTCAGGATATTATAATGTTTGCACACTGAAAGTTAAATTAATCCATTTTAGGGCTAATAACCATAGGAGACTTTTACTGATGGGAAAACATCAGTTTAAATCATGACAGGGCAATGCAACCCAATTAGGTCTAATTTCTTTGCTTTGGCTAATTTGAAAAAAAAAATATTAAAGATTTGCAGTCATAATTTCTCAGAATTCATTAACAAAATTTATCTGGCATTGCAGACATCTGGAGATCTACCGAATATTTATGCCCAGAATTTTTAAGGATGATGTCTGTTTCCCTTTATGTAACAAAAAGGCTAAGCAGGGTATGCTGCGAGAGAAGCCTGTACAGCTACCTTAGAAAGATAAAGACCCTATCAACAGAAGTGTCTGGGCATACAGCCAAATTCAGCATTTCTGGCCACAAGGACAGCATTGTTTTCATGGCAGACAAACTTAAAATGTTATCTATCCAGACAGAAGAAAATATGAAGTTGCCAAATGAGGCAAAGAAGTTGCAAGATTCTATAAGCGTTTCCAATAAATTCAAAACACTAGTTTAAAATTTAAGAAATTGTCAAGCTGATTTCAGTGTTAGTATAATAGACTGAAGAAAGAATTGCTGTTCACCTATGTAGACAGTACAGCATTATATCAGATACATGAGTTGTGGCAATTACAGTTTCTAAGTAGAAAAAAGAGAATTAAAATGCCCTTGAAAATTATTTGTGTATTTACTTATTAAACATAATAAACTGCGGGAGAGGTACCTATGTGGGAAGTTATGTGACTGACTCAAGCAAGAAAATATAATTAATGTTATGCTGGTGGGCTTTAGAGAGTGTAGATTTCCCATAGACCTTGCCTGGTATGGACGCATCTATGTATTAGATTTATTGAAGCTGTCCTACTCCAAAAGGCTCTCAGGGCTTGCAACATAATATATTATATTAAAAAAATAGCTGCCCAGCACAACAGATACACATGCAGCAAAACTTCACATACCATTTGTTGACTTAGATGTAGCCTACACCTCAATTTCAACAATCCATATTTCTCAAAAATTCAAGAAGCGTTCCATCAATATATAGCCATTTATTAGCAAGCTGTATGCCAGAACAAGACTCAGAATAAAATATAAACAGGTAGTCAGCTGCCAATTTGATCCCAATAGCAAAGTGGTAAAAGTAGCCCTACTAGTTTTAGTGCCACCTTCGGCATGAAAGCTGGCTGGGACTTTGGTCCAGTCGTTCTATCTTAGCCTGTGACATTAGGCTCAGGTGACAAGCTAATCGGTGAATTCCTGTTGCAACCAATGAATCAATACTTGATTGGTCTGAAAAAAAAATCAGACTCTACTTGTAGGAAAACATTAGGAAAGCAAAAAAAAAAATAAACATCACTTATAACACACCTTTAAAAAATAATTTGCATGGACCAAAACTTCTGGAAATGTTTTGGCCAGTTTTGCTTTAGATAGATCCAAGCTGACCTTTAGAAAATATTTAAATCCCTGTTACAAAATTGTAAAGGACAGTTGGTTTTTATTATTTTTTAATGAAAGTTGTAGTGTTCTCCAGTAGCTCTTACAATTGGTATATATATGTATGCACACAGAGAGACATTCACGTGCACATATACATATATACCAGTTGTAAGAGCTATTGAAGAACACCATAACTTTCATTAAAAAAAAATAAAATCTTTAAATTTTGTAACAGGGACTTACATATATATCTGATAGATTTAAGAAGTAGGAAAATATTACAAACAAATTGTATACTGTGAGCAGTCCCTGAACATCTGTTAAGCTGCAGATAAAGCCAAGAAAGTTCCTATGTGGACAATGCCACAAACAAACTCGTTGGGATGTATTGCTATCTTCAAAAAAATTCAAGATACTTTCCTGCAGATATTTAAAATTACTTATCATAAATATAGCTTGACCTTTTCCAGGGTTCATTTTAATGTTCTCCCTTGCCCCCTGAACTGCCTTCAGTTCTAGAAGGCAGATTTAAGATTATTCCAAGCATAGAAGCATTTGCCCTTGCCAAGCAGAATAATTTCCAATGATAGAATGTGTAATTTTAATGTAAATGTAAATTTTATATTGATTCTTGGTTAAGATTGCTACAGACTCTACTCATGTATATGATTTTCTGGCAGACAGAAACCTGAAGGTGATATACAATACACAATTTCAAAATATTATTTTTTGGCATCAAGGATTTATTAGATTATGGTTCCCCAGAAGGATATGATTAAAGTACGTACCCATCATAGTTTTATTACATGCATTTTCTTGTATGGCTACATTTTACATATGGATACTTGTCTAGGACAGTAATAAAGTCAAGTCTTAGTGAATGGTTAATGTCCACAGACAGTTTGCAAGTCAGTTACATTTGACATGCTGTTGTGAAATCCTGTCAAGCTAGAAGCAAATAAGCAGAAATATGGATAGTAATCCTGTTTTCCCTTGAGTGCTAAATAGCATTTTTCCCGCCATAGGAGAAGAAGTGGTACTGAAATTATGTGTTCCTTATCTAGCATGTTCAAAATACACTTGCATTTGACTGAAACATGAGAAATGTGTGGGTGATCTGGTAAATACCCATTCAATTTCCATTTCAGGGCTGTGAGAAAATCCTTTATGTTTCAATAAGCTTATGGTTGGGTTTATAAATAAGCAACAAATGGATTTTGTGGATGATATGATTTCCATTTGATTCCATTTTCAAATGGTAGCAATGCTTGATTTTCTCATTTTCATTCCAACAAATGGGAGCTACTGTGAAATGCACACTTAGAATATTACTGAACATAGCATGAGAAATTAATAAGAAGTGATGTTATAAAAGTAGATTTCTTATTCTAGATAATATTTAACCACACATATACACTTCAGCACTATGGCCTCGGAAGGATTATTTAACAAAAGGGCACCACAACAGTTGTGCAATTCTCGGTAAGTGGTAAGGTCAGAATAAAATGATAAATCTAGACCATCTGTCTAGCCAATTTACTTTGAAGATATGTAACTGAATTAGAGCAGCAATAAGTGAGGGGATATCATCCACTTTAAAAAAACAGGATAGTTATACCTGGTTCCTCACATCCACCCTCTTTCATTCTTAATCATTTCTTCACTGCTTGAAAGAATTACATTGGTTGAATTGAACCTACCACACCAGAATGACTATCCTTCAAGTAAAGTAGAAACTTAAAGAATCCTTTTCTTTTCCCATGCTTCCCAGTGATCCATGGAAAGTAGTGTATTCTTTGGAAAGAATTAAGTGGTTTTTCAGTTGTGAAATAGGTGGATGAAAGAGCTAAGTTTCACTAACCATAGGAAGAATAAGAAAGTAACCAGGACCTGTACTGGTTCACCTAGTATCCAGTTTACTTACATTTTTGGAAGATAAATGCATCTCATGCTCTGTAGATTTAATTATTCCACTATAAACTCCTACGAAGCTATGAAGAATATTTCATAATATATTTAATTTTGTACATAATATTGGACTGAAACATGTGACAATGACAATTTGACAGATGTAGCACATTATGTTATGCAGCTTTTCTAATTTCAGGATAGGTGATCTGTCAGATACCAATCTGTAGTACAAAACAGAATATTTATTTATTTATTAAATTTATATGTTGCCGAAATCCAAAGACTCTCGGCAGCTAACAACATTAAAACAACAATTAAAAATAGTTAAAAATAAATAAAATAAAAACCATATGTTATCTAATAAATCCAAAAAGTAAAACCGTCTGTGTTAATAGCTTAGAATTCACATAAATAGGTTTAACTCTGAACTTGAAAGTCTGATTTTATTCTACAGGTAAACGGATGGGCCAATACTGTAGTTGGCTTACATATAATCAAAAAATAATAACAGAGAAAATAGTGGTAACTGAGGTATTTGTTGGCTTTCTAACCAAATGCAGTAATCAGACACAAAATATATTAAGGATATATAGCTGTCTATATATATATATATATATATATATCAGAACTCTTAGAAGAGAATGCTAAGAAGAACTGCTTGTTCTACTGAGAATTCTGGCAATTGCAATCCAACACATGTGAAGCACCCAGTTTCAGAAAGAATGCCATTAGTATAACAAATTTATGTGGATTATATGATGAAAAATGCATTGGATCCACAATTGCTTGGAGCAAATATCTTCTAACTGAATGTTCTTCTAGTTAACATGAGAGTTTTTATTATTTTCCTCTCCCACTCTCCAAAGAGTTGGGGAATCCTCCCCTACGAAGTACGTGAAGTGTTCAGCAGGAAACAGTAATCTGTAGAATTTCTTCCAATGAGAAAATTCCTTTGAATCACATTCTTTCCACCAAAAAACAGAGAGCTTCCATTCCTGAGTAGTCAGCAGGGGGTTTGCCAACTGTCTACTAACCAATACAAACATATGTAGTTCCTGGAATATGAAATCCATTAACTTCTTCTCACACACATAAAGAAAGGTCTTTGATTATGTCAATCATATCAAGGTGTGGAATATGCTTAGAAGGAATCCCAGAACATCTCATTCTCCTCACAAGAAACTTATATCAAGGTCAGGAAGCCACAGTACAGGCAGAACATAGTAAAACAGACTAATCCCATATTCATTGGTCTCATTTCCTCTCATAAGCTCAGCATACGCTGTGCTTCTCTACATATTGAAGTAGAAGAATGAAGAGAGAAGTCTGCACTGGGTGGTAGATTTCTTTATGATGGTATATCCCATGTAGGAATAATTCATGTATATTGTGCAACATCTAATTTGAATAATTGATTAAGTTTGTTAGAATTACACATAATTCCTTTACAATCAGACTTCCAAACTAATTTGGAAGGGAAAGCAAATCCTCTCTTTTGAGGATAATTCTCAATCCTATTATTTTCATAATAACACTGTGATTAACTGTGATTACTTTTATTGTAAGTAAATAACTAAATAAATAATTAGATGACTTTGAGTTAATCACATATATAAACTACTTGAGCTTTTGGAAAAATAAAGGGATAAAAATTAATTTAATAAATAGCTAACTAAACATGGATTGAGTAAATTCCCTTCTTACTGAGGGTAAAGCTATTAATAGGAACTAGCTATGATGGTCCTATCTGTGGTTCAGAAGCAATATAATTATTGTTTTCTGGAGGGAACTATAAAAGGGCTAAGACTGAACATATTTCATGTTTCTTATTGAGAAAAAGTGGATGCTGCACTTTAACTGATGGGTGTTTTTCTAATGTAGCAGAATTCTTACTATTTACTTTTTAAGTCTTAATGGGAAAACAGTAACAATGATATCCTCAAGATAGCATAGTTTTCATTTGTCCAGTCATTCATGAGAGCTGTGGCACTTTCCAGGTATTCTAAATCAAGTATAATTATTAATCAAGTTGATTCACAATGTCATGGTCATCTTTTCATTTCCGTATAGGGATGTTTTGTATAAAAAACACATCACAGAAAGGGTAAATGAAAAAGTAATTAATCTGATTGGGTTCAGCATAGTATATTATCTTCTATGTGTAGCTTTTCCAGGAAGAAATCAGAGATATTTCCCCTTATATGATGTTATTATCCTAATATCTTCCATTTACAATTTGAATTTTCATTGTACTAGTTGCTCAGTTCCATGCAAATGATAAAATATTTGGATTGTCTATTTTATTATGATATATTTTCATGCTGTACTTGAGAGAAGCCACCAATGAATTAAATAAATACTTTAAGAGGAATCTCTAGCTCCCAATGGGCATCAAATAAAATGTTAAAAGTGACTCAGAGCCCCTCTGGTACTATATATTTAGCCAGAAAGGAAATGCCATTATTGCAATTTCCCAGTTTTTGTCTTAAAAATCCTGTACTGTATCCCTAGAGTGTCAGTTCAGTTAATTAATTCAAACAATTTCTTTTCTAATCTTTAAAACATTTTCATATTTAAAACAATAAATGAGACACTAAAGGATTTCTATTCATTGCTGGTAATTAATGTGCCAAGGAATTAAGAGATTTATAGCTAGCCTTTATTAAATTTCATTCATTTTCCAATCATTTTGACTAATACAAAGTTAAAATTATGAGCTTTCAAATGGTTGATCATGAAAAATAGAATAAGATCAAATTGCCCTCCTGGTCCTATATAATTATGTCCCTCTTTTCTCTACCTCCAGGACCTATTTTGGTTTCTCTTCTTCCTAATATAATCACTTTCTTACTTTGTGATATGCCATTCAGGGAGTTCAATTTATTACATGTTGATGTTATTGCAATTAACAATTACAATAGAACTATTTTGATTATGTTTTCTCTGAAACACAGTATTAGATTGATATAATTGGAAACTCAGTGGTCTGATAACTTTGATATTAATTGGTGATTGAATTATGTATTTGCAAAAGGCGTGCAGGCAAGAGTATTCCTGTACTTCTATGAAGGCATTGCTTTGTACTGAAGGTTACATTTTCTTTTTTTCCAGGTGAATGAATAAATGCCATGTTTGTTTTATAAAAATCTTGATAACACACAA
Source organism: Acrochordus granulatus (assembly GCA_032468055.1). Taxonomy (NCBI): domain Eukaryota; kingdom Metazoa; phylum Chordata; class Lepidosauria; order Squamata; family Acrochordidae; genus Acrochordus; species Acrochordus granulatus. The sequence goes on along the minus strand of JANHZU010004131.1, from coordinate 31,007 downwards.
TATTTATTTCTTCATTCACTGCCCAGGACAATTGATATTCAATTAAAATTTGCCAATAACCCAATTCACAGTCATGGGGCTCTCCAATCTACATCTCAGCAGTCCACAAGACAATACAACAAAGTGTGGCTTCTGAAACCTCAAAACTGCATGAGATCTCCAAAGCTGTTGGTTACAACACTTGGATACTTCCCACAATTCATATGAAATGTACTTAAATAATAGCTATAGTGAATTAAATTTAAAAGTAAGAAAAATAAATTCAATGTATTTGTGTGTGAGAGAAGGATTTTACAGCCTTCAGTGCCATTCTAACAGTTATAGTATCGGTCAGCCTGACTACATAAACCAAACCAAGAAATCAACTCCACAGAAAAATTAAAAGTATTTTTATCAATATTGGCTATAGGAACACAATTTTTCAAATCTGACTATGATTTACTTCCCTTTCTCCTGCTAGTATGAATTAGATAAGTATCTACCTGAATTACTCTCACATGCATTTTGCATGTTTTTGAACTTAAACCATGTTTTTTTTCCCTTATCACTTTGGAAATGGATTTGGCCTATCTCTATCAAAGTTAACTTCCTTACTTTCTTTAATATTAGAATACATGAAATTAAATACATTATATCACTTCCTGTCATCTAGTGTCAAAGTGTGGGGCTAAAGGATTATGACCTTCCTCTTTGAAAATTAATCAATCTCACAAGGATTAAACAAAATCATTCTTAAAAAAGTAAAATAGATATTAAAAACTATTTTAATAATAAAATGCAACCATTTTATAATGGAAGAAATGAATTACAGAGCTGTTCAGATCACCGAGAAAAAGAAGTATTCTAGTTAGCTTAAATATGAAAAAGTCCAAATAAAATAAAAAGCTCTAGTCAGACCACAGGATGGTCGTAGTCTGGAACAAATAATACACAATACTCAGATATTTTATTGGCCAAGCATGGTTAGACATGGAAGGAATTTTAGTCCGACACAGCAGCTCTCAGTATACTTCAACATCAATAAATAACAATAATATAACAATGTTAGTTATTCAGTAAATGTACAACCAATAGAAAGGAAGTCTTATAAAGTGTAGAATTAATAGATATCTATACACATTAGACAGAACTTCTGGGTTAATTAGAATTCTTTGCCTGTTCTATCTATTATGTAGCATGATCACATAGTATTAGTCAAGTGTTCATTTGAATGATGGCACAGGGGGAAAATCTGTTCTTGTGTCTGGTAGTTTTGGTATGCAGTACCTTGTACCACCTACCAGAGGGAAGAGTTTCAAACAAGTTGTGTCCAGAGTGAGAGGAGTCTACAGATATCTTCTTCATCCTTTGCTTTACCCTCTCAGTATATAAGTCTTTTATGATTAGTTGCAATTCTTTCTGTGATCTTGACTATATGTTGGAGCCTGTACCTGTCCTATATGGTTGCTGCACCAAACCAGACATTTATAGATG
>JANHZU010004131.1:17629-29434 GCA_032468055.1 Acrochordus granulatus | reverse complement strand
AAGGAAAGGAAAGGAAAGGAAAGGAAAGGAAAGGAAAGGAAAGGAAAGGAAAGGAAAGGAAAGGAAAGGAAAGGGTAGAAATCAGAGGAAAATGCATTTATTGGCCCCAGCAGTAATGTGTTATTTACTTCTGTATTTCTTTGCTTAAGTATATATAATTATACAGTATTGCCTACTTCTGGTTATGATGTGCAGTAAACATTTATTTAGCAGTTGAGCTTGGAGAAAAGTTTGCTTTGATATGGATGCATATCTATTAACTCATCAGTATTTTTAATAATCTTTAACTCGTCACTGTCATCACTGTTAGGATTCCAGGCTGCTTCGTGAGTAAAAATAAATGCTTGACTGTGCTATTGCTATTCCAATCACATTGACCTTGATTTAAACAAACCTTTAAAATACATTGAGCTTCTAATAGCACAGGTTTCCAGGTGCATGGCTCTCAGATTCAACAGCACTAAGAACCAGTCTTTCCAAATGTCTTATCAGATTGCTAGCACCATACAATATCGGCTATTCTGAACTGGATGCTGAGAGTTGTAGTGAAGCAATATCTTGAAAAAGCAAGTGTTTCGCTATGTTTAGTATGATTTAATTGTGTTCATCATGAACACTTAGTTCCATTCTGCTACCTTATAAAATGTAAATTGCTGGAATGAAAAACTGTGCCTTTTCAGCTGTGGAAACTGAATTGCTAATTTCTTCCCTAGAGAGATTTGGCTGATTCACATAGTTCTGAGTGTTTGGGAGCAGAGCGATTAACATTGTTCCATTGTCTTGAATGGTTAATGTTTTGGTAATACTCCTATATTATTTAAGCTTATATGTTTTTATCATTGATTCTTTTTCAAAAGAGTTAATAGCCTTGATCTTATAGTCCCACCACCTCTATTTTATCTTAGATAATGTTTATGTTGCTTCTAACTCTTAATGACCCAATAGACATTATTTTGCTAGATTATCTGTAAGTAATTGCTTCTTTGACTACTTCTAAACTCACACCTATCAGTCACTTTGCCATTTGTTGGCTTGTCTAATTTTTATCAGTCACTTTGCCATTTGTTGGCTTGTCTAATTTTTATCAGTCACTTTGCCATTTGTTGGCTTGTTTAATTTTTCCTCAATCCGAGAATTTTTCAAATGACTCTTGCTTCTTCATTATACATCCAAGATGTTTAATCTTTAGTTTTATTATTAGTGCTTACAGTGAACAATCTGAATTACTTATCTAGTATTGAATTATTTGTTTTTCATGTAGTCAAAGATAGTGTCAACCACTTTTTTCAAAGACTACAATTCAAAGGCACATGATAGAGATAGAGATGGAGATAGATATTTCATTTACCTTTAATACTCCTGTGTTACAAGTGAAAAACCATGACCTTGACAATAAATGCCTTTGTTTTCAATATGACATTTCTACACTTCAATATTTTGCAATTTGTTATGGTCTGTTTTCCAAATAACTATCCTCAGCCTAAGATGTTCTTAAAGCTGAAGTTGAAGCTTCAATTCCTCCACCTATTTGCCCTGGACTGGCATTCATTTTGATAGGATCTAAGGTTGGTTGGTTTTTTTAGCACTGAGCAGTTGATTACTTTTGAACTCTCTTCCGTTACCTTCAACAGGAGATTCTTTAAGTCATCTATGCTTCTAGTCAACAAAGTGGTTATTATCAGCATATATGAGATTGTTAATATTTCTCCTAGCAATGCTAATTCTAATTTCCAATTCTTGTTCAACACTTCTCATGATATGTCGATGAAGATTGTCAATCATCCAGGTCGAATTGTCTAGACGTTTACTTCTTTCCTTTTGGTTCAAGACATTTCACTGCTTATCCAAGTAGCTTCTTCAGCCTGAGAAGAAATTGGTTAAGGACCCCATATATGTTTTCCAAGATGGCTGCATTTCTCACGTAACCCGAGGCTCATTAAATGGACAAGAGGAGATGTGAATAGATAGTCAACCTCCAGATATTTCTCATGATATGTTCTGCATATACAGGAGTTAAATAAATAAGATGGCAATATATACTTGTGAGGCACTTGTTTCTCAATTTTGAACCATTAGTTGCTTTATAATCCATTCTAACTCCTACTTCTTGGTCATCATACAAATTCTGCAATAGGTAATTCATATTTTTGTGATTAATGTTTTAATGTAGTAATTAAAGCTGAAACATACTTTTTTGGAACGTTCTTGTCTTTTCCATTATCCACTGGATTCTAGCAATGTGATCTTGAATGCCTGTGCCATTTCTGAATGCATGTTAGACACCTGGCATGTTTTTGTCCATGTATGGTATTAATGAGATCTGGTTGGTAAAATCTTCAGCATTATCTTCCTAGCATGTGCAATAAATACTTTTGCATAATCTGAGCTGTCTTTAGCATTGTTCTTTTTTCATTGGAAGATAAATTTATCTTTTCAAGTCCTTTGGCTACTGCTGGTTTTCCATACCTGAACAAACTGCGAGTGGCTCTTTAACTGCATCATCTTCTAAAATTTTAAATAGTCCTGCTGAGTTTTCATCAATTCCTGCAGCTTGATTATTGGCAATATTTTCTAGGGCCCGTTTTAAAAAGTCTAGCTATAATTCAGCAATAAAACTTTTATACATATAACCAATTTTAGATTTTTTTTAAATTTTCTACATACTGGCTTATTTCTTCTTTATCTCTTCTTTCTACTAGATCATTCCTGTTCTTTCTAGTAGAACTTTGCCCTTTTTGTTCTTTTTCATGCCCATCTTCACCCAAAAATTGTTCTTAATTGCTATCATTTTCTTAAATATCATTCCCTTTTGATTTCTATCCACAATATAAATATCACTTCTGCTTTAATATATATTATATGTTGTCTTAATGTTTCTACAATCTCTGATAAGGGATAATATATATAATATATATAGTAATATATAATATATTCTATAGTAAGACGTGGAAATAATTAACAAAATTACAATAGTCTGCTCTTTTTTTTTTTTGAGGCACAGAAAGACAAATTCCAAACTGACATCTCACAACCAACAATTTAGTTATTACTACTTTTTCTTCTTTATATTTAAGTATTATAATGCAATGAGTTGGTATAGTGGCCAGCCAAGAACCAACCGGTTCTTAGGACTCAGAGATAATCAGCTCAAACCAGGGAGAAGTACCAAAAAATATGTTATATGTAAATATTAAGAAATCTATAGATTTAAAAAGTTTACACTAAGCCACATTTTTGTGCTTGCAAGAATTTCCTTGCAAAGGAAACTTGTGAAACCTGGAAGACAGTTTCATAGTACTAAGTCTTTAGAACTACAGTAAGTTCCATAGAGTCTATAGCCTTTTGCCTCTTTTTTATTTTTCTTCACAGAACAGATAATATAAACAACAGCACAATACCTGGGGATCACTTGGTAGCCCATCTTAGCAGTGATTTGGTCATAACTCAGGCAGTTGACCAACTGCCAGGGATATTTTAAAGTGAAACATGGTCTCCAGCACATAACATCCAGAGTCATTCTGATGACATATTTTGTCAATAACTTTCAAACCCAAGGAGCTACCTGCCAAAGAAATTTTTACACAAGACATTATTTCTGACATACTTTTACTTTTCTTCACTTCTGCAGATGTCATATTAAAGAATTCTTGCTGTCCTCTTTATCTTAATTGTTACAAGTAGCAGTATAGATAGAAGATACAAAAGTGAGTTACGGTACCATGATATAAATTGCAGAATTTGCTGTATTTTTTTTCTAAGAGCATGTGTGAATTTACACAATTTGCAAAACTTGTAAGAAGATCTATCTAATAGATAGATCTATGTGTGCAGAGGGAACCACACTGCCAGCACTTTCTCCAATTTTCTGCAGTGCCACTACAGGTAGATCTTGCTTACTAACTGCCTTGTGCAGTGACCATTTTAATTTATAGAAGGGCTGATAGCATAACTTTGCAACCAAAGCACACATTTACAGCTTTTGCAACCTGTCGGTGCGGGTGTGTGTCAGAGTTAGAGAGTTATAGTCAGTGTTGTTGTCCCGTGCCTGATCTATTTATTCCTTTTTTATCTCCTGTAGAGCAGAGATTGGAGAGGAAGGATTACAAAAGAGCTAGCAGGCACACAATGGTGAATACATTGGCTGTTTGCTTCCAGCCCCAAGCTTATTAGGCAAACAACACATTTTTCTCAATATTCCCCATTGTATGCCTGCTTACTCTATTCTAATTTCTTTCTCTCCAATGAATATAAGTACGAAAATTAATTTCCTACTTGCTAATTAACCCAGCAGGGTAAGCATTCCAAAGGAGTCAGTAGTGGGGAAAAAGGAAACCTGAAATAAAATTGTAAACACAATTATGATCACATGATTTTTTTCTTAACTTGCTGGTCCAAATTGTGATCACTAAACTAGGAATACCTGTATAGGTAGTAATATGAAACCAAGACAATGAAACTTCAGCTAATATGAAATAGTACATATAGTTTATGAGCTACTGTTCCTCCTAGTGGTACCACTAGATACTGCCCACCCGCCTGCGTGGTGCTGAGATGAAGATGAAGACCAAAACCAGTCAGGCTCAGGCAATAAGCCATTTGGTTACTTTTTTGTCAGAACCCATGCATCAACATCAAACAAGCCAAGCCCGACCCAAATGCTGTATGTGATACCGCATAATGGTGTTTTTGACCCAAAAAAGTGGAGCCTGAACCTATGCGACAATGCTAGGATGACGACGACGATGACGATGATATCATTTATGAACTATTGATCTCTATATATTATTCTACCTTTGTATCAATTATCATCAAGATGGTATCCATGTGAACTTCTTAAAGATATTCAATTTGAGTCTATTGAAACAAGTTGTGAGGGAGGTAGCATGACCCAATATTAAGTTATATTTTTAACATGTGTCTTTGACCTTCAATACATGTATGGAAACTCTCCATGCAGTAATAAACACTGCAAATATGCAGAGACTCAAATATTCACTTCTGACATAAAAATGACTTGTGTAAGCAACAGAAAAATCTGCAGCCATAGTTTTGACTTCTTAAATATAATAATATTTACTCTGTCCAAACATAATGTTTGAAACAGGCTTCCACCAGTGGAACAAAACAATCAAGATATTGGTCACAGCCTTTTTATATGCATTACATGCAAGCAAATAAGCGAAAAATAACTTTGCTTCAAGGGAATTTGTGAATGCAGCATGGCTAAGGCTTAAAACGTGGTTTAATATTATGAGCATTATAGCAAAGGTCCTCCCTTCCTCCTTGTCTCATTTTTCTTTTATCTTTGAGATATTCTGTGCTTTTTATGAAACTTTAAACTCACAGATCAAATAGGTAAAGTAAGATTGTTTAGAAAATCCATTAGAAAAATAATTAATAGCTTATTAAAACACTATGCAGTAAAAATCCAATTAGGTTGTTACTTTTGTTTAATACAAGTGATATTCAAGTCACCTTTAATATATCGATTGGTGTGCACCACAATAATAACTGACAATATCCACAAGGATTCAGTTTAATAAACATCACTGACATAACCATTATAGTAAAAAAATAACAAACTAAGAGAAGTGTTCACAGAACATTTCAGATTATTCACAATGATAACAAACATCAATAAATGTTAACTTAAAAACTCCCAATGATACAGATTCTCATACTCATGAAATGGTTCATTGATTTTTCAAGGTTCTCTAAGAGAAATCTTTAGATTTTCGTTTTAAGTAATTAACAATTCCTTTTTTCCTGTATACAGATATTTATATTGTTGTGCTGTTTAGTGTCTAATTTTATCACTGTTTAGAGATTTATAAACTGCTCATAAGTCAGACATGATTGGAACAATTTATAAACCTATTAACTAAATACGTACATACACACACAAACATATGCACAGGGATATATTGCTAACATTTGAGAGCAATATACTGTAATATTTGCCTATCTATACATTTATTTTTGCCAGGAACAAAGTGAGTATTCCATCTAAACAATGGTCTTGGCAAGGATGGATGGGTCAGTTTAGTTCTTTTCACATTCACATATTCTATTTTACATTCCTTTCTTCTCAATTCTAGGCAGAGAATTTAAAATTTAATCAACTACATTTTAAAGTGGACAATGTGGTCAAGGCCATAGTGACAGGATGGAACATTTGGTGTGGGTCTTTTTAAGATTTTAAGATTAAGATTTAAACAATGATTTGTTTAGATGAGAGTAGTCAGAACTTATCCCAGGTAGATTTTCCTGAAGAGGGTCATCACCTCTAAGAATCCACATCAATTTAATATTTTTTTAAATAAATCAATATCACACTGAATTCATGGGTCCAGGTATCATTCAGTAAAATTTAACTGCAGCCATGAAGGCTATGAAATCTTGATGCTCTTCTTCTGACAGGTGGTTTCAGTTTGAATGCAAAGTTCACTCAGATCAATAAATCCTGGTAATTCCAATACTACATTTTTTAGTTTGTACAATGTTGCAGTCCACCCCAATTATATACAATTGGCCAAACATTTCAATGTCATATTGTCAGTCAATTGGTGCACAGAATTACTGCCCGCCTGCAGTGTACCGCAGGTACTCTGCGGCCAAGTACGGGGCATCAACAGAGACATAATTAACAGCAGAGAGACGCAGACGTGTTTGTCTAATTGTAAATAAGTGGGACAGACTGTTGACATAATGTTGAATTGCAGGCTTTGAGAGGGTACAGTTTTATTCTCTGATGATGGACACTAGAAAGAGGCTGAAAACTCAGGTTAATAAATCATCGATCCCAGTGATCGGCTCTGCTTGCATTATCCCGGGACATGTGTTTTTACATTTATTTGTGAAAATCTATAGAGAGGCAATGACTGTACTAATATTTTGCTGACAACTTTTTTCTTCAAAGAAGGTGGAGGAAGGAATAAAAATATTATCCCTATTTTATTTGATCCGAATTAATTTGTAAACATTGATAAATGAGATTAGGTCTATAATTCCTGATCATAGTGAGCATAATGAAATATGCCCCTTGAATTTCAGGAAATCAAGCTTAAATAAACTGAGAAAGGCTAAGAAAGCTTCTGCGGATAGACTCCATTTTTCTAAATCAGAACATGGATAAGTACTCCTAAATGTGTTATTAAATGTTATTAAATCTATTCCTGAGATCTATTTTTAAAGGAATATATCTTCAAAAGGGAATGTAGACCATGGCACCAAGGATGCTTATTTGACTATCAGCAAATAACATACACTTTATAGTACCAACAAAGCAAAAACTCAGAATACGTAGTCTATATATGACCCATCACCCATTCACTTGCCTTCCCGATGCCTTTTGGAAATAAAATTGGTATTCCACTCAAATAACCAAAAACACAGGGTGTTGGAGGTAAAATAAATCTCACTAAGTTATGCATCATGAATTCTTTTCTTGTGAATTCAGATGCAAACTGATCTTTTCTGCCATTGACAGGCTAGTATATCAGCTGAAACTGTTTGATTATTTTCACTAAACATTCTAGTGAGATCCCAAATGTTGCAATAAAAATAAAAAGCAGATCAAAATGTATTTCAATTCTCTGGGGCAAAATATGCAAATATTCATATTTATTTCAATTGAAGGCTACCTAATTAATCTAGCATGATTGGACAGCTTATAATTTCAAACAGAAAATAATAAAGAATTTAAAGTGTCTGGACAACTTTAACATATATTCTATATATTACCAGTAACAAGATTTTCGGTTCCAAATCCAAGGAGGATGTACATAGGGTAAAATACAAGGATGATTTCAATTAATAAAGATTTATTAAGAATGTCCAAATGCTTACAATGTCAGAGAGGTTCCCTCTTCATTTAATAATGAGCTAAAATAGTGAAGGATGGTCACAAAGGAGTTGCTTTCATTTAGCTGGTTTTATAATCATACAACATCTTCTCCCCAACATCACACCCAAGTTGTTTACTATAAGTATCAACAAGGGAAGATTATAGTGTATATTACTGAGGAGTAGCTAAATTGTTCAATGTGTAGTAGGTACGGGTACACAGTTAAGACCACACAGTTAAGACAACCATGGGAAATAGTTCTCTAAGTGGAGTTAGAGCAGGAAGTTTATCTCACAGCTTGCAGTTAGCAAGGTCGCTACTCAAGCAAGTAAAGAAGAAAAGCTAGGTTGTCCAAGCAGCCATTCTTCTTAGTGTCAATTTAAACATGTGGGTCAGACACAGGATTTCATTAACAGTATACAAACAGGCTTCTTCCCCTCACACACACCAATTTTAAGGGTATGACTTCCTCATAAAGATTTTTTTAAAAAAATCAGATTAGTAAGTCAAAATGGAAGTATGGATGAAGAATAAAGATTTTTCAGGTGTAATTTATGTAAAGTTTTAGCATGTCAGAATTAATGTTTATCATATATGGATGATAGTATGCTGCATATATTCCTAGTTGATAAGATCACAACAAAACTATGTTGGTTTGCAAGAAAAAAATACCTACATTACATCCTCATGAGCAGAAATAATGTGAACATGTCTAGGTTAAATTGTATTGAATTCTGCCCGTAATGTGCCAAACCGATTAGGACTGTCCTATGTGGCCAGAGCATATGGATAATTGTAGTCTGGAATGTAAAATGAATCAGTGATAAATAGCATTAACAAATGAAATGAATAATACAAATGTCAATAGGTTCTGTATCAATAAAACTAAGAGAAGAAACTCTTGTTTTTATTTTAAAACAGGCTATTTATGACTATATTTTTATTAAAGCCACCATCTTACTACTCTGTGTCAAAATGACGCACACTCTTCCATTTTATTAGACAAAATGTAATCCATGCACTTTGCCATTCAAAATATCATCCTCTCAGTTCTACTAGGAGATGTTTTGTCTTGTGCTCTTCATGTATCTTTTCATGACTGTACCTTAAGAATGGAATGCCAACAGCAGCAATATTCTGCTAATTAATTGCCTTAATGCATTGACCTTGGAAACATTAAGTAAGCAAGAACAATTCAAGCTGTCAGTTCAATAATCTGAATTATCAGTTTGAATTGAAGAATCAAATTAATTTGATTTGAACTGAAGACTCAATTTGATAAAAACATACATGCGCATGTACAAAAGTCCACTGAATCACCAAAATGATTCAAAAGTATTTGAATGAATTTAAAATATTGATTAGTTTGGCTCAAATCATCTTCAAATCAAAGCTTCAAATCAAAACATGTAGTCTGAGTTTTCAAAAAAAGAGGATTCTAGTTGTAAGTCTTACAAGATAACGAGTTGTTATTGTTGTTAGATAAAAAGAACTATTCCCACTATAAAAACAAGGTTTTGACATTAATTACATATTATTTTACTGCAACACAATGAAATTTTTAAAAAATATCAAAGCATGGATTGCTTCTCTTTCGTCACTGGTCAGTTCCCATATCCTCATGAATTATTCTCTTTCTCTTTTTCTTTGATGATATATTTACATCCTCCAGTCAACCATAATTCCATGTCATAAAATATGCACAGTTCCCTTTGGTCTTCCTAACATGGGGATAAATCTGTGCAAATTTTGGATTTTTCCCAAGCCTCCTGATATCTTCTTTCATAAGCCACTTAACTACTCACAGGAAGAAAATACTGTTTATTTTTATTTACTCATTGTTATTACAGTGTCTTACTCTGTAAATATGTCCCCTTTTCAGTCTTTGTTCCACATAGTTTTTTAGTAATTGTTTATATTTGAATGAATTTAATTAGAAGGACAATGTTATGATAGATTGGTTCTCATTCATATTCTATGAACATCCTTAGAATGATATCACTGCTAATGGTCCATTAACTGCTTTTTTAGGAAAGAAATATTTTGGCAAAAAAAAGCAAGTCTGTTGATCATTGATGAACTATATGTACAATATCATATAAAGTGCTTTGTTAATAGCTATAATTGATAATAATGTTGTTATTGAATACAAGATCACACATTGGACTAGTGATTATGGAAGATGTAATGAGCAGCTGTAAGGCTCATTTTGTGATAAGAAGAACATTAATGTGACATAAAAGCATTATGCCTCTGATACATATGAAGCTCTTCATATTTTTGGCAAGGATTTGGATACTCAGGTGAATTATTGAAACTTGTTATATCTCATATTCAAAAGTAGAACCGTGACATGATGCAGAGATATCTGTGACATCTGAGCAACAAACAGTAAAGTAAACACCAGGATCAGTTTCTTAAAGCCAGTCCATCTATTGGGATAGCAGAGGTGTGTGTACTATTACTTCCTACTTTCTAATATATTGTTCCTAATAATATTGAGAGGAATAAGCAAAACTTAAAAAGACCAAGTACATGGTTCACACACAGAAGTTCTCTAGTTCATTCCCTCATATCTCAAGGCAAGACAAAGGTTCAAGGGCACATAGTGGAAGAGTTTACTGACTCTTCTGATTCTGGGAAAACACCCCAAATAAGCAATACTGAGCTATTTAGATCAAAAACCTTCCATGAAAATTTCATATGAACCAAGGAAAGAAAATGGTCACATTAATAGAACCAGAAAGTTATTGCCTCATACTGAATATCTGACTAATATCATTCACTCTCTGGACTGTCAATTCAAATCTGTCACTTTGATTCATTGGTCTACTAATAATTGTATATTATAATATAATACATATATATTATAATAATTGTATTATAATTTACCCAAAAAAACTCCCTTCCACTGCAGGGCAAAATACTGAGCTAAATAAATCAGTTATGTGATTCATTATTAATACCACTCTTTATATTTGAATATTGAAATGATAGATTTGAATGGACAATTGTGGCAGAATAATTGTTTCTTCATAATTTTAGTTAGTGGGTTTAAAACAGCATACAGCTAAACTTCTGTTTTGTTTGTGTTGATACAGTCACTATCTTGTTTATTTTCCGTAAGTTCAGTTTCTAGGCCATGTCAGTGAGATAATGTTCTTCACAAAATAACATCAGACATCTACTCAGCATGGGAGAGAAGGCAATAATCAGATGGAGCAAATGGTTCGGGTGACTGGTGATAGGGTCACTCTCAATTGAAACAAATATTTGCTCTTCCTTTCTTCCAACTTATATGTTATTCATAAATAATGATGGGCTTGTTTATTTTGTTAAATCTGCCTTGCTCTCAAGAAATGTGCATCTGGATGTCTAAAATTGGAATGGAATGAATACAGACTTCTCCATTTCTGTCCAACAAATTTCTCTGAATTATCTCGGGATGAGGTTTCAGCTGAATTTCTATCGCTAATATAACTGTATTCCATATTATATTTAATTGAGCCAGGGTCAATTAAAATTGGGGGCATGTCCCCTATTATCCCTGTTTCAGTTTTTTTCCCCAGAAACTTAAAGGAGTTACCAGTATTATAAACATAAGCATGCAGAAAGCCAAGATTTTTTAGTAAGAAAACAAGAGTTGTGATATCATAACACAAGTACAACACTCACACTTTGAGTGCAATGTTGTGACATTAATGAGCAAAGTTTGTGACATGATGTTGCAGCACTGAACTCTTGGGATCTCCATGCTTATCAATAGGTAAGGAACAGAATAATTACATTCCTTATTGGGTCAGTTTCAGTGTACTGGAAAAAGGTCGGAAAAAGATAAAATTGTTTGTGAAGGAAGGATGAAACAGAGGCATCATCACATTCTGGACTGCAGCTTCTGAATGTTCTCCAAGAGCAGTCCCATGTACAATGCTCTGCTGTAATCTAAATGGGAAGCGACA
>JANHZU010004131.1:5721-17529 GCA_032468055.1 Acrochordus granulatus | reverse complement strand
GAATTGAGAAAGCCTTTTGGATAAAAGGTGAAACGTCTTCGACTTGAGAAAAATCCAGTCCAGATGCCTGTTTTTTTTAAACTTTGTTGCGACTTAAAAACAGAAGAGTATTCGTGTTGCTAATTTCATGACTTCATTTCATTTAAGTCATTCATCCTTCCTTGAAAATGTTGGTGGTATTGTACATGGACACAATGGGTTGTTCAAGGTTGCCTGATGAGTTGGGCAGTCAAAAATAATAAGAAGTAGTTATTAAAATCTTTTGGATTACGTTACATTGAACTTTATTAATTGATTGGTAAATGCTCATGGTGGCCAAGTAGTTTTGTCAGCCAGAAGATCAGCAGGTCAGCAGTTCGAGACTCAAGTGGTGTCATGTAATGGGAGGAGCTACTCCTGCCAGCCTAGCAGTTTGAAAGCATGTAAAAATGCAAGTAAATTAATAGGAACCTCTTTTGGTGGAAAAGGTAACAGCGTTCCGTGTACCTTGGCATACACTCACGCCAGCCACATGACCATTGAAGCATCTTCAGATAAATTCTGGCTCCTTCAGCTGTGAAGTGGAGATGAACACTGCCCCCTACAGTCAGCTACAACTTTCAGGGGAAATCTTTACCTTTAAATGCCCCATAGGATCGCATAAAGCTATTTGATCTATAATCTCAGAAATATATTTTTAAAAGGGTGTAACCACCTAACTAATCAAAGCTTCAAGTAGCAATAGCATCTGTCTAATTATCTTTAAGATGTCCTGCAGGCATCTTCCACTTCTCACCCTGTTGTAAGATCTATAAAGGGCAGCCTTTGTTTAATAGTGACACCTGACATTTCTGATACTGCTTTAGGTAAACAGCATCCTAGTCAGTTTATGGAGTTAATGATGTGACGTGTATTTTCAAGAACAATTGAACTGTCACCCTAAAAAGATTGTGCTTTCCATACATCCAAAGTTTCATCTATTAAAAAATATATTTTTCAAAAAAACACTATGTATAGATTTACTAAGGTTGCAATCCTATCCATATATGTGGGGGTGGGGGTTAAGGGAAGGAGTGGGAATGATGACAAGTGACAGTGAACTTAACAAACATCTGAAGTATCTTAGATTGTGGCCATTTACTGCCATAGAGATCAAACAGCCTCTGAATTTGGTTTGAGGATAAACTATTTCCCAGATAAGATCATCAAGATTTGGTGTTACATGAGCCCTGTAGCCGGCTCTTAATAAAAGCACAAATGGTGCAGGTTCCTGCTTTGCAGCAATAATTAAATCAGAAAGTCACCAGTCAAAATGTTAGCCATTTTTCACACTAGGATACAGTATGTTTTTACTTTGGGGATCAGGGATCTTCCTAGAATACCTCCTGGGACAATAAACATTTGGGAAGAACTTTTGCTAAAACTTCATTGCTTTAGTATAAGAAAAGGAATGGGAACTTTTTTTCCCTACCAGTTGAATGGCTTAATTCTGCAGTTAAGAAAGCTGTTGCCTGGCACTCATTCATAAATATTTAAATAAATATTTCAGGACAATTTTCAAAGCACTCATAAAACTGTTTTATTGTCCCTGCTTCCCCAAACAGCATGACACTGCATATCATGACTTTTTTGTTTTGTTTTTTCTTCTCACAAATTTGGTTTTCTGGCACAGTTAGAATATTAGAAAATATAATAATGTGTCCTATATTTTAAAGACCCTCATCTAATTTTCTTGAAATGTCTGTTCTGTTTACCACTTCTTTTATAACTTCCAAAAAATCTTCAAAACTTTTGTATTTATCCATAGAATAATTACTAGAATATTTTGGCATGAAATAAGATATGACATCCCCCCAGAGAAGCACCAACTTGCTGTGGTTGGGGGCTTGTGCGCTCCGAAGAAGAAGACAGCTATGCCAAAGGTTCAAGTACTTTGGCCACATAATGCGCAGAGGGGACTCATTGGAAAAGACTGTGATGCTGGGAAGGATGGAAGGGGAGAGGAGGAGGGGACGGCAGAGGATGAGATGGGTAGATAACATAGTCAGTGTGATGGGTGTGAGCTTGATCTTGGATGGACTCCCGGAGGCAGTGCAGGACAGGGGGGCCTGACGTAATGCAGTCCATGGGGTCGCGAAGAGTCGGACACGACTGCATGACTGAACAACAACAAAGATATGACATTCACTTTTGAAACTTGCTTTGTAGCTGGTTTAAAATTTCATAGCTGAAGAAGATGCAGCTTGCTGGATAGCATGCAGAAAAAGATGTTTTTCTTTGCTTGTCCATCAAGACCCCAAGGTAGAACTCCATGGAAGAGTATGTCCCACAATTTTCCAGTTGACATTTTACTAGGAGACATAATGAGATTAATATGATCTAAGTTGGTTTCATATCTTGTACTTCTTATTTTTCAAAGCATGAATGAATGAACGACCAAATGAAGTACAGTAAATCCTCTGCATAACAATCTTCAAGTTGCAAACTTTCAAAGATGCGAATGTGTGTCCGCATGTCCAATCATGAAAATACATTGTTGCATGCATGCTGTTACTTGCTTCAGCTCAACAGCATTCTGTGCACCTCGGCGTGTACTCATGCCAGCTGTGTGACTATGCATTGTCACTTGCATGTGTCCTCTGGGATGGTATTGGTTTTGTGTGCTTTGCTGTTCAAGTGATGTGAGTGATAGGTGCACTGGCCTGTTGGCTGGAGGGTCAGTGGCCTGATTTGCTTTTGAACTGCTGGTTTGTTGGGGGCTGGAGCAGGTGACAGCACTTGGTCTCAGGCTCAGGCTGCCGACCACTTGGCCACTAGCACCATTCATGCAGTGGAGTGCACAAAGGCATGCTCCAGCCCCCAACAGCCCAACAGTTCGAAAGCATATAAAAATGCAAGCAGAGTGCATAAATAGGTACATCCCAGTGGGAAAGTTGGGAAGGTAACAGGACCTTTGTGCCATGGCACAAGTTACTCCAGCCATATGACCACATAGATATCTCCATTTCTTAGCTGAAGAGCCAACATTCATCTGAAGATGCTTCCGTCATCATTCAGCCAGAACAACCACATGCCATGGCGCATGGATGCCGCCATCCTCCCACCAAGGTAGCACCCACTGCACTTGCATCTCTACACACCCTGAAGTACCAGGCTGTCAGAAGCCAGAGCAAGCAACAGGAGCCACATGGCAGTATCTGGTCTCAAATTCAGGCCACCAACCCCCCCAGTGTCCCAGCATGACAGGCCAGTGCCCCAACCACCCATGCTACTTGTGCAGCAAAGCACACAAAGTCACAACCACCCCCAGAGGATGCACACACAGATGCATGCATGCGACAATGCATAGTCACATGGCTGGCATGACTACTTGCTAAGATGCATGGAACACTGCTGAACCGGAGCAAGTAAGCACTTGGTCTTGACCTCAGGCTGCCTTGCTGGACCTACAAACAAATTGGACTTAAGAACACAGCGTCAGAAATGATCTCATTCGTATGTTGAGGACTTACTGTATAAGCATAAGGTAAGCAAGGCTCAGTCTGAGATTTTTTAAAAAATATGCAAATGTTAATTCACAATCTTTTTTAAAAAAAACACGTCATTGTTCGTATGCTATATCTCAGTGTCACCTGCCACAGCCATTGGGACAGAAGGTCTAACACCATGAAGAAAGTGAAAAAGCTTTGGAAAGGCCTTTTTAGAATTGATGTCCCAAACTTGCACAATAAAAATCTCCAAAGGCAACACATTTGGAAAACAAAAATATTGAAGCAAAGTCAGATTTAGATTATTGGCACAATGCACAAATAGTAAAGTCTGAAAAATAAACTGAAATTTAATTCTGAGCTTGCATGGGTATGGGCATAGCACCATTCAGAAGCTCCTTCAATGAGTTTCATCTTTTCCTGGGCTTGACAGCTGCCCACTGTACAACCCTTAGTCAAGACACATTTGATTTATGATGTTACTAAGGTGTGTTCCATGAATGTCCATGAGGATTATGCGCTCTCCGTAGAACTGAAATGCTGCATAACCCTTATTTAGGGAGAAAACAAATTTTCAATTGTTTTTAAAATCTCATTTTCTTGTCCTTCCTGTCCTTCTCTCCTTGAACATCACTTTATTAGTTCATCATGACCTCAACTCATTGTATCCCAAATATTTTCCATAATACAATTAATCTATCGTATTGCATGTACATCCCGTTCCTCCCACTCTTATTCTATTTTTCCCATCATTGCCAATTTTAGTAATTATGGGGATAACAGTATTGTTCAACAATAAAAAGTATTGCAATATTTTAGCCAATTCTTGTGCCTCTTACATTAATTTTACAGATGGAGGCTTTGGTCCCATTTCTTTACTTTTCCTTCCTGAAATTACTACCATAAAACTACACCTTGCAGGTTGTGCTCTCTGTTTCTTATACAGTATCTATCACCTGCCCTCTCCAGAGCCGTATATAGATTCTGGGGAAACAGAAGGTTCAGCAAAGCAGTCTTTTGTTATATGCAGTTAACTTCCTTATAGAATTTACAAACTATCATGAATCCAAATTATGCAGAGGGTTGGCATGTAGAAAGCAAGCCCTGACATTTACCATTAGTTCTGGAGTGTGACGACGGCAATCACTCCACACATGCTAGCCTCATAAAGCATTCCTCGCATGCATCTTATTTACTGAAAAGAAAGATAACCCTGAATTCAAGATGATTCTCTTCCCAGGCCCAAGGAAGTGTAACCATGAAAAATATATAAAACAAACACAAATACCCAGCTTCTCCCCTTTGATGGTCTAGGGTTACCAACTCTAGCTGAAATTACTCAAATAAATGTGCTTACATTTCACACTTGTGTATGCATATTTATTTATTTGTCATATTTATATCTTGCCGATCTCAGAAGTGACTGTAGGTGGCTCATAATTGATACAAACAAAAACAAGGAGCAAAATAATAACAATACAATGCAAACAAAACCGCAAGATAAGTTGGGGAGCAAGAAGCGCATGGGGGGAGGTGGGATGGACTAATCCAACAATCCCCTCCATGATGACAAATCCCCAATGGAGTCCAAAGTTAACTTGCAGAGCTAGGTCTTCAGGCATATATGTCGGCATACATAAGGACATAATCATAATTAAATCGAATGGCTACTGATTAAAAAATAATTTCCAGAAAAATAAAGTACCCTACTCATGAAAGCTATAGAAGTTGTAACTGGTGACTTTGTTGATAAACTACCTGAAGAAGATACGGTAATTTACACACCAATCACCATGCAGTCAGACTACTGAAATACAGCCTACTCGGGACTGTCTTTGGAGATGACTCAGAAGCTGCAGCTAGTAAAAAATTCAACATCCAGACCTTGGTAGGACAAGCCTGCCACTGCGGAAGAACGACAGTGCTAAGGTTATTGATAGTGAGCTTCCAGACCCAATTCAAAATACTTGTCCTTCCCTGTAAAATCCCCCACAGTGTGCTACTGGGATATATCACATGTGTGTGATGGGCAGCTATATATATCTAATTAAATAAATATGAGTCACTGCCGTGCAAAAATTGAATCAAGCCAGAGAGCTTGGGTATTGAGGAAGGAACTGCTGAGACCTTTTCTGCTGTGAGTGATATGGAGGCGGACTGGTTTGTTAGTAAGAGCACCAATGCTCTGAACATGTTATCCCCGAAAGCATATTTGGCTGCATTTGTCCTCGCATGAGTTAGTATTCAGTCTAAGATGATTGTGGACATGGTCCCTGCTCTATTGGTGTATGTATTTACAACATTTTTACATGATTTTTGCTTATTATGTTCTGTTTTCTTCTTGTTTACCCCACTTATTCACTCTCCAGAGCTCCTCCTGGCATCTTCTGTTCCAGTTTCCTGAGAGTTGGGATGATCCCATTAATATCTAAAGAGACAATGGTCTGTCCCTTCATCAAGAACCGTTGCTTTGATCCCACAATTTTGAATAATGTTTTTCCTGTCTCCAATATTCCCTGTTTAGGAAACATTGTTGGGAAGATGCTCATGCTGCACCTTCCACAGGCTTGGAAACTCTTTCAGTCAGGTTTCATGCATGGTTATGAGATCGAAACAGCATTGACTGAAGTTGTGGATCATCTGTGTCAGGAGCAGGATGTGTAGTCTGTCCATCCTTGTTCTTTTTTCTTACTCTGAATTTTGATCATTCCGGTCTGATTCCAAGAACTGAAGTTTATCTTTCAAGAAGTTTATCTTTCTGCCCATTGCAGCACTGCATGCACTCATTCTTGTTTTTGTCGCTTCCCATTTAGATTACAGCAGAGCATTGTACATGGGACTGCTCTTGGAGAACATTCAGAAGCTGCAGTCCAAAATGTGACGATGCCTCTGTTTCATCCTTCCTTCACAAACTATAGTGACTCCCAGGATGCTTCTGTGTGCTATATGGTCATCACCCATGAAGACCTACATGGCAGTGAGCAAGTGCATTACAGGGAACACCTTTCTTCATTTGTCTCTATCTGCCATGTCGAATAGAAGTCCCATCTATTCAAGAATGCCATTAATTCATACATCTAGCAAAGAATAAAAAAAGATCCAGCAAACCTACAGTTATTTACCATTTACCTTGGCTACAAGAATTCTTGCTGAATTTCTGTCTGATACACTGACAGTATCCAGTACCAAAAAACAGTACAACAATAGCAATCCTATTGCAAGTACATGCCAGGCAGTTGGAAATAAGACCAAAAGCAGGAAAGAAGAGGGGGAGAGAGGAAATACCAGTGGTGGACATCTCTTTTAAATTAAAATATGTGTTTGTTCTCCTTTTCCAAGGTAATTATGCTCAAATAAGATATAAGGGGATTAGCTTTACAGCTTTTACTCTACCTCTAATTTATCCCACTCTGAAAGAAGATACACATTTTGTAGAAAAGGAAACTACAAATTTGCTTTTTGTTTAGCAAATGAAGGCTTATTCCCCTTGTGTTCAGCTGAAAATTAAAATATACACCCCTGTTTAATAATTTCAAATTATACAACTCTTCATGCCAGAATATATTTGATTGATGATGATGGCATGCAATGACTTCCACACATATGTGAGAATGCTTGTTATTAGATAACCAGGAGTTATTGTAGCTCTGGTAAGGGAGCAAATCCAATAGGAACTCGAGATACAATTTGAACCAAAGGAGGAAGAGGGCAGTTCCACAAATATGATTCACTTACTCTGATAGTTCTTATTTTCCGTCATTTCTCACTGGAGAAGATAGGAGACACATAAATTTAAAACCCTTGCATTATCTTTGTATTGGGCTGAAATTCTATTTAACAGAATTTAAAGGGACAGGTGATATAAGAAGTTACATATTAAATCACTAAAAAAAAGAACTTCAGTGGAAAAAGAACTGCAGCGAGGCCATGCTTTGAGTCAATAAAATTCCTATTCCAATCAGCATTAGAGTTGTATTAAGTTAATAACTATTTCTGTAAGTCATCTCAAAAATTAATGTATCTGGGAAATACATGGATATGAAACCAAATCAAAACATAGTTGTACAATCTTTTTCAACATATATGAATCTACTTAAAATTATCACAGCAAAGAAGAAGTGAAGCAATATAAACCAGACATATTTTTGGAATCATTCCTAAAGCAGTAACTACCTGAAACTAAAGTCATCCAATCATCCAGTACACAAAAACTACTAATATTAATATGATTTATAATTATGAAGATATGCAAGCACACAATATTACTTAATTTCATTTTATTTCACACAAGTTCTTATGATAGAATTAGGACAAATTTGCAATTAAATATATCCAGGTAGAACCACCTTTTTTGCAATGCTATCAGCTAAGCTGTTGCACCCCCTTAATCATACTTTATCCACAATGAGAAGACCAAGAATCAATATATTCTAGTAACTTTTCAGAGAAAGATGATGAACAAGTCTCTCTTCCCCGTGTCCCTACAGAAGAAAAAATTGGAGCATTTATCAGAACCTTCTCCAGCAAGAAAATAACCTGATCTAACAGAGAGTTTGGTGCAGTGGTTAAGGTATCAGGTAAAAATCAAGAAACTGTGATTTCTGTGAGAGCCAGCTAGGTGATCTTGAGCCGATTACTTTCTCTCAGCCCTAGGAAGGAAGCAATGGCAAACCACTGCTGAAAAGCCTTTCTAAAAAACTGCAGGGACTAAACCAGGAAGTCACCAGGAATCAAATTCTTACTTGAAGCCCCCTCCCACCCAAAAAGTAGTGAAATACAGTATATTGAACTCATAATATATTTGAGAGGAATATTTATTTATTTGGAAAGTATTGACATTATTTAGCTGGCCAAATAAAGGGCAATTTTTATAGCCTATTTGCACTGTTGTTAAATTCTTGATGTTATTTAGACCCTATGATTCCTTACAGCGTGCTTTCCCAAATCAACAACCATGTTTCACTGAATTAACCCAGTTCATTAATTACACAATGATGTTGACATAGGACAGAAGGCTAAAATATGATTGGGTAGTTTGTAGCTGAATGTGTCATATCAGTTCGGCCTCTGCGTGAGTCTGTGATAAGGGAAAATGCCATAAAGGATGACAAGTTTTCAGCCAAAGAACCATGTTTCTGGGAGATTTAACTTCTAGCATCAATCTTAATTGATGCTAGCATCAATTAAACTCAGTTTTCAAACATGTTCAAAACATTCAGCTGATTAACAGAAATCCAGTCAGTATGAAAGTTCAGTAACATGTCTGGAGCAAGCAAATTCATTACAGGAAAGCTTTAAATATTCTTCGTGACAACAGATTGCTTCGACTGCCTGTGGTACGTGAGAAAGCTATATATTTTTCACAAATTAATATTTTATTCCACCTTAATTGCATGAAAGCTTTATGAGAACTGCAGTCTGAAACAAGCTATGAAGGTTTAGCTCGAGGCAAGATGAAATGACTATCTGTACGCGTCTTTCATTTTTTAAGGAAATGGAAATGATGAACATTGAAATGAAATTAATTTCACTCTAATAAAAACCCATCCCCAATTTGGTCTGCTATTGCATAAGGCAATTATTATGATCCCTTTGACCACAAGGGAGAGAGAATCAATGAGCATCATTTACCGAGTAGGAAAGAACCTCACGCTGATAAAGAGCATTGCTCTATTTGTACAATATTGTATTTACTGGCATCTTCTGAAGATTCTACATTTGCCCAAGAAACAGCTCTTGGCTGAGTGCTCATGCTTGCATCTTTGCCCTTTATATAAGTCCAGAGAAGAATCCCAAGCATGATTTGATTAGTTTGATATACTCTAGAATTCTCACTTTTCCTAATGCCTTCTTTCAGTAGACTTTGCTCCGTAAACCTTGCTGAAAGTAGCGAAGACAGTCCTTTCCAACTTCTTCTTTTTACTTACTTACTTTCTGACCCATTTATTTATTGGATTTTTGAGGTTACCCGTCTCCAGAAAAGCTCTGGGAACTTTACAATATTTAAAATAAAAAACTTAAGAAAGATGAAAAAAACTTCATCAATAATATTTGTGAAAAAAATCAACAGGGGATATTCAAACATCATAACTCCAGGCCTGGGGAAGCAGCCATGTCTCAAGAGATTCCTGAAATACTTGGAGCCATTCGTATCTCCGGGGGACTGTTATTCCAAAGGTACGGGCCATGACACAGAAGTGCACTTCGCTGATGATGTTACCTAGTTGGTAATGGAATGTCTGCAGAAAAACATTCAAACTCAGAGGACATCTAAGACTCCAAAATTCAACCCTGAGCTACAAATATTCTCTTCTGTTGAAATGCACATCCTCAGTCCAACAAGGCTTAATGGAAGACATGGAGTTCATGAATTCTGGTCAAGTGGAGACTGATGGTCCCTCAAATAACCAGACCCTGAGCCATGAAGGGCTTCATAAGTAACTGCCAACACCTTGAATTGTACCCAGAAGCTGACCGGCCACCAATGCAGCCAAGTCTTGTTCTGAAGCCAAACGTCCAACTGCTGCTTTCTGGAAGAAAGCATAAAGAAAGAAGGAAAGATATAACTTTTGCCTTTGTTTCCAAATATCCATCACAGAGCCTTCTTGATAAAATCATTCTCATCTGTTCATCTTTCAGACAGCCTTAAATGGG
Source organism: Acrochordus granulatus (assembly GCA_032468055.1). Classification (NCBI taxonomy): domain Eukaryota; kingdom Metazoa; phylum Chordata; class Lepidosauria; order Squamata; family Acrochordidae; genus Acrochordus; species Acrochordus granulatus. The sequence continues at coordinate 7,408 of JANHZU010004131.1, read as the reverse complement.
TCACTATTACACAGGGTTTTTTCCAACATTTTCTAAGCATAATTCTGGTTTCCACAAAAGCTCTGATTTCATCATTATTGCTGCCCAAGTACTGGCACTGAGTAAACAAGCTTAGAATAACTTGAGTGAACAAAACTTGCCACCTTTTACGAAGACTATATAAACCTCGTTCTTCCCCAGACAAAACCCATTTTAATTTTATGATGTGAGTGTAGTTGTCCCAGGGGGTGTGTTTTATTGTTATCGTGTTTCTTTTCATATTATATTTCTAGCCAGCTTGCAGAACCAATTCAAAGTGCTGGTTGGTATCTTTCAAGCGTCAATGGCACTGATCTGGGTTATACCTGGCAACATCTTACCAGAATCGAATTGGCCCATCCAGGCCAGCCATCAAGATTAAGTCTGCTGAAAGTTCCCTGTCTTTGGGTAACACACATGAATGAAACAGCAGGTCTTATTCTCCATCCCCAAAGGGCTATGCAGTTCTCATCTTACTACAAGATAAACAAGTTAAAGCCATTTTATTTCAATTTGCCTTTCATGCCAACGGACGATCTGTAGGCATCTATCTTGCATTTGATCTTGTGTTTTTTTTTCTTTTTCTCAATCGATTTTGATCTGGTTATTTATTATTAGGCCCTTTCCATGACCCTTTGGCATTGGGGTGGGTTGTAAATATGGGAGGATAAATAAAATGTAAAACAGTTAAATACCCAGAATTCTGATGTAATTCTGTATAGAAATAAGCAGTGACAATTTTAAAGTACAACACGGAAAAGAAGAAAAAGTGCTGTGAAAGTAAAAACAATTGAACCACAATGGGAATATCTAAGCCGTAAGAATTTCATCTAAAAGTAAGCAATAACCAAAGCCATAGAACAATGGAAGCCACTTTTATCCACTATATTTCTATATTTGGAGTCTTAGAATTCTGGGTTATTGTGGTAAACTATTGAGTTTGGACAATTCTGGAGTATTTGGGGAAGTTATTGCTTCATTATAGGATACAATGACGCACGGTAACATCATTTTGCCTTCCTCCTGACCATAGTAAATTTGATTTAATAAGAAATGGTGAGCTCTTTATGAATTTTTAAAAGCTCACCTTTTCTTACAAATCACTCCTGAATTTAATTTTCAATTGTGTGATTGTTTTATTTCGATATCTATCTCGAGTGACTTGTTACAGTAGGAAAATTTTTACATCTCCAAATTAGAAATGAGGAATGTTATTGTTGGTATATTTTAAGTAGCCAGATGCATCGACTTAAACCATGATGAGACAAGTAAACAGTGTTTCCCCCCATTCTGCAAAATCTCTGTTCATACAGTTGTGGCCTGATAATCCGGAGCTCAAGGTTCAGATGTTTGTCAGCCGTCCGTGCTTTTTATGACCGACAGATCTGTCAAGCTGGATCTGTCAAGCTGGATTTTGCTTACTTTCTCATTTTTCCATCCTATAATTTGCTCCATCCCATTTTCAGAATAGCCCGCTCTTCTTTTGTTAAGCTCCCATTAACATTCACTTCTTCCTTGAAAGCAACTATTTTGAAGGCCTTTTGAACAGTTCTATTTTGGACACATTTTGTTTGGAAAAACCAGGACACGAAATTCAGGAAAGTTCTACTTTCTTAGTGAGTAGACTTGCAAATAGCAAATTACATACGTTCACTTTAAAATATGCACC
>JANHZU010004130.1:52861-69956 GCA_032468055.1 Acrochordus granulatus | reverse complement strand
TTTTTTATTTTGTTTTAATGGGGGGTTTATTTTTATTTTAAATGTTTTTAATATATTGTTTTTTTATTGTTGTTAGCTGCCGAGAGTCTTCGGATTTTGGCAGCATATAAATTTAATAAATAAATAAATAATCCCTTAAATATATTCATCACCTCCACTATATATTCATAGGGACATGATTAGGTCATACCTCAATGGCCAAGTAGTTTTCCATACTTTTTTCAATTTAAGCCTGAATTTTGCAATAAGAAGCTCATGATTTGAGCCACTGTCAGCTCCAAGTCTTGTTTTTATTGTACAGAGCTTCTCCATCTTTGGCTGCAAAGAATATAAACTTTCTGATTTCAGTGTTGACCATCTGGTGATGTCCATGTGTAGAATCGCCTCTTGGGTTGTTGAAAAGAGTATTTTCTCTGACCAGCATGTTCTCTTGATAAAACTTTGTTAGCCTTTGCCCTGCTGCATTTTGTACTCCAAGGCCAAACTTGCCTGTTATACCTACTTCAGCATTCCAATCCCCAATGATGACATATTTTTTTGGTGTGAGCTCTATCAGGTGTTGCAGGCCTTCATAGATCTGGTCAACTTCAGCCTCTTCAGAATTAGTGGCTGGGGCATAGACTTGGATTCCTGTGATGTTGAATGGTTTGCCTTGGATTCAAACCAAGATAATTCTATTATTTTTGAGATTGTACCCCAGTACTTCTTTTCTCACTCTTTTATTAATTATAAGTGCCATTCCATTTTTTTCTTAGGGATTATTGCCCACGGTAGTAGATATAGTGGTCATCTGAATTAAATTTGTCTATTCCCATCCATTTTAGTTAACTGATTCCCAAGTTGTTGATGTTCAGTCTTGCGATCTCCTGTTTGACCACATCCAGCTTGCCTTAATTCATAGATCTTACATTCTAGCTTTCTATGTAATATTGCTCTTTACAGCATCAGGCTTTCCTTTCATCACCAGACACATCCACAGCTGAGTGTCCTTTCAGCTTTGATTTAGCCAATTCCTTCTTTCTGGAACTACTTATAATTGGCATGCACTCTTCCCCAGTAGCATAATGGATATCTTCTGACCTGAGGGACTTATCTTCCAAAATCATATCTTTTAGTCTTTGGATACTATTCATGGGATTTTCTTGGCAAGGATAGTGGAGTGGGCTGCCATTTCTTTCTCCAGTACATAAAAAAGTGTAGAAAAGTATCCAGTATATAAAAAGGCATATAGTACAATATAATAGTGAAATAATATGAATATTAATTAAAATAATAACATACAACAATAATAGTGCAGTAATAATTGTAAGTAATATAATAAATATACATATTAAAAATAAGAGGTAATGGTTAAAACATGAGTAAAACATTATAAAATATTTTATAATCCTTTTCAGCCAGAGAGTTTTGTCTGGCAGGGTCCAGAATACGGGTCTTTTATGTTGTGGCACCTGCCCTTTGGAACATCACTCCTCTGGGGATGAGGGCGGCCCCCACCCTTCTGGGGAGGGCTGAAGACATGGCTCTGCGGTTGGCTTGGGGGCTGGATAGCCGTGTGTCATCAGTGAGGTAGCTACTGGATTGACGGCTTCACCTGTATTTTATTCCTCCTCATCTTGTTCTTTTTTAACCTTTAATTCTTTTATCTTTGTTTTTGTTTTTATTTCTATTTTTATTTCTGTATATGTTCTAATAGGTTGTTTACATATGTAAGCCGCCCAGAGTCACTTTGAGCGAGTTGGGCAGTGAAGAAATAAAAAAATAAATAGAATTATAGTCATTTATTAAAAGCATGAGTAATCTGAATCAAGATGCCATTTCACAATTGTATCAGTACTGTTTCAACTATAGAAGACACTTTACTTGGTTCATGCTAATCATACTATGTGAGTAGCTTATAGAAATGTTCAGGAGAATAACGTTGCTTTGTTCGGAACAAGTGCTGGATTATATATTAATAATACAACCTGTACTTTTACAGTTAGCCTTTAAGGCTGAAATCTTGAGGCCACTCACATAGATCTAAGATATTTTGAACTCAGTAGGACATACTGCTGCAGAAACATGATATTTTTTAAAAGTATCTATATGCCCAGATACATTTGAGTCCTTGTTTATCAGTTAATTGTTTTTAAAATGACTAGGGTAGGAATGCCATCTAGTTAATTATAATCTTCCCCCTCTTTGTCTTCTCCCGTCTTGAAGTTCCATCAGTGTTCGCTAATAAGAACATGGAATCCTTTTGTGCAAATAAATGTAGGGATTATGTCTTAATATGACAGCATCTTTTTTTTTAAATTCCCACTCTCGTTTCTAAAGGAACTAAACACAACAAGCTTGAGATTTCTTATTAGTTTAAAAGAGATATATTTGAAGACTTGACATAGTTTAGAGGTATGGGTGTATTGGAAACAAGAATATGTTTGTGTATATGTATACATATGTAGAATATATATCCTTTGCAAACTACAAAAATCAAAAGTAGTCTCCTGTTCTTTCTCTGCCGCAGAATTTAAATACTAAGGTTTTTTTTCCTCTTCTTTTAAGTCAACAAACTTTTATCCATTTTTAGACTGAGAAGCACCTGCCCTATATTTGAATAATATTTCTGTCTGCCCTAAGTATATCTGGTTCCTGCTTTCAAATTAAAATGCCTGCACTCATCCTTAAGTAGATAGAAAACTCCTAGTATTATAACTTCTGATCTAGCTTGTACCAGAAGGTGATATCCTGATTTAGGATATGCAGAGCATGTTAACCAAAGTTATTAGTTAAACCCATTGGCTTTGTTGCCTTCCTCTTTTCTTAATATCAAAACACTTGTGATTGGTAGAAAGTTTTGACAGAAGTCTAGATCTATAGATTGCTGTTGGTGAAAAACTGAAATAGCTGAAATAGCTGAAACTAGGCAGTGTCACTCTCATTTAAGGATCAAGCATTGGGCTTGTATCTGATCCTTGGACAGGATAGAGGCTGCTTTACTAGGCAGCCTTCAACCCACAATCTGTGGATCAGCTGTCAAAGCAAGCCACCTATAATGGAATATGAGAATGAACTTGGAGGATGGGGATGGATAGTTTAGTCCACTAAAGCTTTTATTGTGCATTTTTGTTCATGTAGCTGGGCCCAGCTATTTCCATTTTAGAAAAGAAGAACCAAACCAAAAAAAAGAGGGTGCATAGGATCATTGGAGTAGGGCTGAATAGCACTTTGCCAAAGTGAGTAATAGGTGATGGCCTCACTTCGTCCCTGTGGGTCACCACCCTGCCACCAACATGGTTGATGAAATGTTGTAGATTATATTTAATGCTTAAATTGCTACTAGTTGCTTTTAACGTAAGGACAAACACCACTTTAAAACTGGAACAACCAAGGATGGCGTAAGCCTCTATAGACTAAGAATAAAATCAAGGCAATGTTCTGGGAGTGCAGTGGAAAAAGAAGGCTGGCTAAACATATTCAGGCTGTCTTTAGATGGAAATCAGGGATTGGTTATTTTCTATTCTGACTATTCTAGTCAGGTAAGGATGTACTTTTCTCCTATAAGGAACATTAAAGGCATAATCTCTCCTGTCCCCCAAAGTTGGTGCAGAAGATACAGGATAGCACTAATAGCATCTTCAACTAAAATATAAATACCAATTATGCTGTGTCTTTTTCTGGGTAAGCAATGTCATGAAAAGCACAGAAAAGGAGTAAAAATTGTATGCCAAAGAAAGTAAAGGTATGAAATTGAAAAAGGAAATATAACTAAATATAACATTGATACCATTAATTTTACCTCTTCATATCTTTCTATTCTTGTAGAATCATAAAATGTAATAATTGGAGACAATCTAGTTCCCTCGCTCATGGCATAGATACTCTTTTACACCCCTTTGATGACCCTCTAGATCTTTTGTAAATACTGTACCTTCAGCAAAGGATAATCTACTACCTCTTGATTACTTCAATTTGTCTGTGTCCTCTTTAAATCAGAATCCAGGTTGTCTTCATTTGATTTTGATGCTGTACTTCTGATGCTGCTGCCTAGAATTGCATTTACTGTTTTGGAACTTCCTTAAATCATAAAACATATTGATGTGATTCACACAACATGCTAAGATGAAAGACAAATCACAATGTGGCATGTACAGCTCAGCAGCAACAGGAGGACCACAAGTTGCCTATCCATCTGGTGGAACTCAAAGATTTTAAGTCATAATGCAGTTTGGTTAAGGCTTAGCATTTTGTGAAAATCCTGCTTATTTTAAATTATTCCACAAATCACAATTAAAATATGAGTTAGAATGAAACACAAACTGGACTGCACCCAATGCAGGTACACATAATATAGCTTAGAAATGAATAAAAAGAGTACCTCTTGATATGTGAATCAAGACATGGATGAGCAAGAGATTATTTGAGGTTTCCAAGAACTGTATTCTTATACAGAGTCTACTAGAGTTGGGTTGCCAATAAATTTAAATAATAATAATCCAAGGTCCTTATGCAAAACTTAGGTAGATAAAAATGCCAAATCCAATCTAAACATCTGGCTCACTGTGTGACCAACCATCATTATTATCATCACAACAACTGGCGCAAGCAGAAACATGAGGAGCTTTGTGCAAAAATCTATGGCACAATGAAAGACACAGCTGCTCGTCAATGGTGATAGACTGGGAGAGGTTAATAAGGCAAAGTATTACATGGCTAGGCTATTAAAAATTCAGGCAAAACAGATAAATAACAAGACCTGGCAATGGCTAATAGTAGGAAAGTTGAAGAAAGAAACATAGGGACTAATTCACCTATAAGGAAAAGAAGGTGCAAGCAGTAGAAATAAAAATGAAAGTGTAGCTAGCAGATGAAAATGCAAAGACCATGGAGTAGAGAAAGGAGATAGCAGAAAGTTGGGTACTATAGAGAAAGAGACAGGAATAAATTAGAGAAACAGAATACAGTATAGCTAGATGGAGATGCAGATAAATCTGTGGCTGGAATTATAAACCATGGTTCAGAGTGAATGGAAAAACTGTAGAAAAACTGTAGAAATAATTAGACCTGGACAGATAGAAATGGATGGAAAAACTGTAGAAATAATTAGACCTGGACAGATAGAAATGAAGATCTGTCCAGGTCTCTTTAATCATTTCTACATCTTTTCTTTGTCTAAACCACAGTCTGTACTCTGTTTTCTATTTCTCTAGTTTATTCCTGTCTCTTATTTATTCAGCCTTTTTCTCACTGCAGAAACCCTTTGTCTGCTTATTTTTTGTTTCTCTATTTTTTCGCAACAAAGTTTAAAAAACAGGCATCTGGACTGGATTTTTCTCAAGTCGAAGACGTTTCGCCTTTAATCCAAAAGGCTTTCTCAGAATTGAGAAAGGCCAATCTTTCCCACTTTTTGCTTCTTTCTACTTTCCTTTCTTCCACTTTTTTATTCCCTATTTCTCAAAAAGGACTATCTTTATTTGTAATACTTGCATCTTAAGGCACACATGTACAGAAGAAAATCCCACTCCTCTCATCTCTTTTTTATTTCCATCTGTAGCTGAACTTCAGAGAGCTTTCTTCCTCACTTGCTAACTTTTGCTTCTCCAGGACTGGGGGTGGGAGAATTACCTTTTTGAGTCCTCTGAAGCCAGACAAATCCACCCAGAATGGATTTTTAGCCCAGGAAATTTGAGCTAAAGTCTGTTAGGGTACTTCACTGCTGAATTTATAATCTTGAGAAAATTGTTAGGCTTTATAGAAGCTGAACCAAATCACTTAGTGCAATGCCTTCTTAGACTTGAGAAGAACAATTGGCCTGGATCCTTAGCTGCATTTGTACTTCTTTCACCTGATTAGCTGCTTCCAGAATCAGACAAGAAGAATAATATACACAACACCCTACATTTGACTTAATCTGAGTCCTTGATCTGGGAAAGCTGTGGTTTCAGCAAGCCAAAGAGCACTGCAAAGCAATTATTGATAGGAACTCCAATCTTTTTTCTCTTACAACTCTTGAAGAAAGCATCTGCCCTTCAAGAACTACATTTATGTGTATGGTGATTATTTAGTTTTCCTACCCTTTTCTTCTTCAGTCCAGAAACATTCCATTTTTCTTTTCTCTTTGCTAAGGCAGGAAGCCTCCAGAATTCTGGCATTCCGTGTTGTGGCAAAGGTTTTTGTTTCTGCTTCTCTTCTAACACATAACTGTGTAAAATAGATCACTTTGTGAAATCTTTCACCCATCCATGGCAACTCTGAACTCTTGCTTATCTTTCTTTTATCGAATTGAATGTGCTGTTCTCTGATTCTCTTCTATTTTTTGCTGAGTGAAACCCAGGAATCCATTGCAGTTCCGTTAGAATATTAACATGTAACACTTAAACCTGCTCTTGTTTTTTCAGATGTAAAAACAAAATTACATTGAATAGCCAATAAGTTCAATTTAATAATTAATATATTCATTAATATATTTGAATATAAATCAAAACCAATGAAATGCATCACAAAATAAATAAATAAATAATTAGAACATACATACTTATATCTATAGACAGATACATTTGAACCAAACAGAAAGAAAAAAAGAATAGCCATTAGGTTAATAGAATATAAGGAATGCAAGGCATGTTGGTCAAGATTATAGAGATATTGAACAAAATACTTGTATCTACCTTTGTTACCAAAGTGAGAATATATTCACTTCCTGAGGTATGTTCACAATTCTGAACTGGAACAGTTATGGCCCAAAGGGCCAAAAGGGTGGGAGCAGTTCTCACCTCTGATAATAAAATGTTTCACAGGGTGAGGGCCACTGTGGAAAAGGTTCCTCTTCTTGACTCCACCTGCCAGAATTCTTCAGCAGATAGGATCTACAGTAGGACCTTTCCACTGGGGTGAGTGGGGTGGCTAGTCTCATCAGCTCTTCAGATACCCTGGACCCATGCCATATAGGATTTTAGAGGTAATAACCAAGACCTTGAATTGGACCCAGAAGCAAACTGGTATGCAGCTTGCACAAAAGTGGTATTCTATATAACATTTTAGGCATCCACAGAACTCTGTACATTGCTGTATTCTGCATCAGTTACAGCTTCTTGAATTCTTCAAGAGTAACCCCATGTAGAACATATTGAACCAAAAAGAAAGATGAATGAGAGATGATTGAGAGATGACCAATTGAGAGATGACCAGGGCATTTGTGACTGTGTACAGAGCTTCACAATAACGATGCAACTGGAGTACAACATAGAGTTCTGCAAAGGCTTTCCTAGTCACGAGTGCCACCTTCTTTTCGAGAGGGTGCACTGGGTCTGTCTGTGGTATTATTAGTCTTGAAAACAGATGAGTATGGAGAAGTACAGTATATCTTTTAATATCTGAAAGTTTATTAAGTAGAAGCACAGAATTTTTTAAGTTAGTTAGAGAACAGGATAAGAAACAAAGACTTTAGTTTACAGAAAAGTATTGTCAGGACCAAGCTCAAAGATGACACAGTGAAATCCAATTGATCCCAATTCTTTATTTGCTTATAACTAATGGACAGAATTTTGACAGACTAAAGCTATAACCTTTTAGATACAGTATATCCTGAGAGATTCTAGGATGTGACTACCTTGAATTTCTCTCCCTTCCCCTATCTGGTTTGGGTGTGCACAGTCTCCTTGGAATGTACTGCCTCCTGCCTGGAAAAGCTCTGTGCTGCAGAAACTCCCCTTCACTGTTCTTCAGGTGCAAATTCCATCGCAAGTATATTTTTATTGGACACCAGAAAAATGTGTCCCATGGTAAGAACTGTTCAACATTGGAACAGAGTGTCACCTGAGTTAATGAAGTCACCATCATCAAGGGTATTTAAAGAAAGGCTACATGGCTATCTCTCAGGGTGTACTGTAATCCAGATTCCTATGCTGCAGAGCACTGGGTTAGATGATGTCCAGGACTTCTTCCAACCCTTACATCCTCTGATTTTATATTCTACAAAATTAATTTCTGAAAGAAAAAAGATTGGATTCTGATAACATCCATATTAGAGTTCATAACTAATGTGTAAACTAACTAAACTAACTGTGAAATTGGTGACCTTCTACCAAAATAATATATTAGTCTCTGTAAGTCAGGTTTAGTACAGTATTTCGATATATAAATCAGATTTAATGCCAGAGGAGTGGATGGTAACCTTCCATTTTTAAAAGGGATTAAGGAGAGAGATGAGAAATGACGGACTAGTTATCTTTTCTAATGTCTGTTCTGGGAAAAAGAGTAATCACAAAGAAAAATGGAATGCTAAATGTGGAACTTGGTCTGATCTATCAGGGCTATTGTTACATTTCTATGACAGCATTTTACAGGTTGTACTTACAACCATAAATGACTTTCACTGGTTCTCACAATTACATCCACTGCAATATGCCAACAGTTATCTGATCAAAATTCAGGTATTTGGCAACTGTCTTGAAAATATTTCTTTTCCAGCATTCTTCTAGCATTGACATTTTCATATCAAGATGTTATGCTTACTTGCTTTTTCACAGAGAAGCCCTCATGTAAAACTATTAAAATCAATTAAAGTATCTATAAATTCCTACAAAATGTCATTAAATTACTTCCATAAATTTAATCTTTCTGGTACAGTTTTGAGATTTATATATTTTATTTAAAGAGTAAACAAAAACAAATAAATCAAAGCATGCAGAAAACTGCTTCAGTAAATTCTTGGAATGAGATAAATTTTGGACATTCAGTTTCAATGACAAAGAGAGGCTGGGCAAAAGCTAAAGGAACCAGGTGCAAGGAATCATGCCTGTGTTTAATGTAGTCTCTATCAGGTATATGTTAGTGAAAAAAATACTTAAGAGTGAAGTACAGAGACTAGCAGAGACAACCACTCATTGCAAAATTACTTTTGTTCATCATGCTGTGAGCTTTGTATTATATTTTTCTGTCAAGTGGCAGGAATCACAGGGAGAAGTGGCTGGAAAACCCTTTGTGTTACCCGAGATAAGTATCCATAATATTAAGCTTTGATATGATAATGGAAAATGATGCCCCTCTTTGAAATATTTCTGATTGGTAATGAAAGTCCTAATCAGATTGTTGTTGATGAGAACCAGGAGGTAGATGCGTGACTGTATATTGGGGTGGAAAGAAATTATTCCTCTGCTGCATCCTTTTTAGTGAATTTAGAAAATTTTACAAGCTAGGTCGGTCTTTGGAAAAATATCTTACATAAATTCATGGTTGTTTTATGAAATAGAAAGCTGGTTTAATAAAAACTGGCCTGGCCCTCCTGAGGCATTTTCATTAAAGGCTCTCTCTAGACAACATCACAATGTTTGCATTATCCCTCTATATTCTCTAGAGAATACAAGCATTACCTTTTCAGCAGGAGTCGATATTGTGTGTGAAGGCATGAAAGGAGATGATTAGATTTTGTCTTTTGGTGCACAAAGTAACCACGTGGAAAAAATACAATGGTTAGGAATAAAAAAAATAATTTTGCTGCTCGCTATCTATATGCTAAATGTTTTTCTATGACTGGAAAAAAATAGATGATGAAGAATGTATTTTAATGAATATTTTAATTTCACACATGCATTATTGTTAACTGTTGCACCCATTTACAGACTCTGATCTTAACTACAGGGATAGCTAATAGCTAAATAAGCTATTACAGAAAATGAATGCCTTTTGATATATATGACCTTTTTGAAACATTCATAACAAATTGCTAACAATAGTTAGGCTTATAGAATAATACTTATCATAATCATTGTACGGAAGAATCAGTAGTCACTTTTAATTTGGCATAAGCATTAGAAAATTTTGTAAGAACATGAGAAAGTCCTTCATTTAAAAATAGTATTTACCATCTGTGTAGACTTCTCTGCGCAGATGTCCTTGCTGGTGCTTCTGCTTTTTGGCAGGTCGGACCCTCTGAATTACAGCAGCACTCATGTTGCTGTCAGTGGAGACAGGGCTAGTTGGTCTAGGGCAATGCGAGGCATGATAATGTCTATGGCCTAAAAAAAGAATCAGCATTTCGATTGGCGATTTTTTTCCCAAAATCAGACAATTACCTTCTGTAACTGAAAACTGTTAAATAGCTAATATTTAACAAACTCTGTCTATATAAACAATGCTATATAACTTTCTATTATGATTGTTAGTCACTCAGTTCTGGTTATGAGATGGATGGTAATACAAGCAAAACAAATCAATAGATAAATAAGTAACCAATATTACTAATTATTGGTTATAATATTAGCAAAGTATTAAATAATATTACTATTACTTAGATTGGTTCACTGTTGTAAAATATTAACTGTAATTGTTTTTCCAAGCAATTGGATGTTCTCTTTGAGCAAGGTTTATTTTCCAGGTTTCCCAGAGCAGCACTATTATCATCAGTAGTACAACACTAATGCCTCTCCAATTTTCTAATCTTATTCTTCACTGACTTATATTTTAAGTATGGAGAATCGCTGAAATTATATCTCATCCCAAGGGAATTCTGCAATACCATGACCCCATAAAATGATACACTAATTTGTGTTACACCCTATGAACAAAAGAAATTATTTAATTGAGGTTAGAGTTGGACAAGCACTAAATTATATCATTTGTTATAGTACTCACAGAATTACCTACAAGTCACTTCAACAATAAATGTATCACTTACTTTTCATAATTAAGTTTCCTCTATATGTCAAATAGATGTTTTTCTATATTTTTGCATAATTCCTGAAAACATAAGGTTCATTCTGAAGACTGATATTCTTATTCCTCAAAATCAGGGGTTATGTGGGGAAGTCCTGTTTTAAATTGGCTTTTCTTAAACTACTCTTAAATTCCTACTGCTGTAAAACATTGGCAACTTTGCAAATGGCTTTTAGTTCTTTCTCCCATAAAGGCACAACCTGATCTTTCCTATTTTTTGTTCTAGTCAGCTGTTTGCTGCTTGCAAATCCTATGCCCCATTCTAGCTGATTTTTCCTCACTGAAGCTTGACATCTCTTGCTCCCTCTCCCTTCTGCAGTGTGAAGATCAGAATTTTGCCTTTGGGAATGATTACTTTTCTTTAAAAGGCAAATGCAGTGGGTTAAAAAAACAGAAAGAAAGTCGATATTTATACAGGACTTTGGCTTGCCCTGTTTTGCATTTAATTTAGACTTTTGTATGAATCTGGAAAGCCAGTTTGAAAAGGGCTTTTTTTGGGAACCTTGTTCTGATGTCTTGCAATTTCGTAGGTGTTGTGACCCACATTTTGAGAAACACTATCCTATCCTATGAAACAGCTTACAATATTGCATAGCTTTGCTATGTAAAAAGTGTTTCCCACAATAACAATAAATTCTATCAGTGTATTGTTTACAAATAATAAAAAAGAAAATGGATATATACTTCTCTTTTTATTATACATACATACATATTGTAAGTTAACAAATACTACAGCATGTAAGTTTTATGATTAAATCTGTCCCATTTTTGTATTACCTATCACTGAGATTCACATAGTCAGTGTGATGGGCGATGATGTAAATAAGAAATTGCATTTTATTCTAACACAAATGTCTGAGTGGAAAGGGTGAAAAATATTGATTTGTATAACTATTTTTGAAAAATTGGGCCGTTTTGCTCAGCACAGTTACTGTTTTTAACTGGAAATAAAATGAAAGATAGATGATAGATTCCGAGTTAAATTTTGCACATATCCTTAAAAGACTTAATTCAAACTAAATAAGACCTAGAATACTTCTGTAGGATTACTAGCCAATAGTATTTTTAAGAAAGATTAGGTAAAATGAGTTCACTTCTTTACTGCTACTGTATCTGCAGAATATCATCCATCAGCATTATTCTAGCCACTACCTTTTTGTGAAAGACTGGCAGAATGTTAAGGTGCAGATGGCTAGCTAAACATTTTGTTAAGGAAATCACTTGTATCTGTTGGAAACTGGATACTGAATTCAGTAACTTGACAATGGTGATAATTTGAAATATTCCTTGATGCTTTCTGTGTTTTTCAAGGAACTGGACAGTTCTTTGTCGTGTCAGCTTGGTCAATGTAAACAGAATCCCTGACCAAGTTGGCTGCTATACATCTCATCTTGAATCTAAGAGAATATGAGATAGGAGTTGTTGTCTAGAAGCTATAAGGGCCTGTATGGAAAACCAGGCTTATTATTCACTTCAAGCAAAAAAACCCTGCTGGTTCTGCAATAATTCCAGTTTCGACTCTTAATGGGATTGTGATCATCTGGATGGAAAAGGGTTACAATCTGGACTAATCTTTGGAATTAATGGCTTTTGCTCAGTTTTGGCTGGTATACTACACTCATATGGCCTTCTAAAATATGCTAAATATTGTCTGTTTTGGAAAACTAGTCTTTATGTTGTTTTGTATCATTATGATTCTTCTTATTGTTCTGTGAAGGGTTAGGTTATTACACATTATTGTTATAATGGAATGGAGTGGCAGATAAATCCTATAAATAACTAATTATAATGATTTATTGAATCTATTTAACTCTGTTCATATGTAATTTTTGAATACTGTGGAAATCATAACTGAAAGCTTGTCAAATCTTGGGGTGATAATAATTGTATTGTACCTCTTGTTAAAAAATGTTTAAATACTGCTCCATTAAGTAGTTGATAATTATTAATAATTTTTTTATTTCAAGTTTAAAAATTTAAAAATAATTTAAATTTTATAATTTAACCTGTAGTTTCACTGCTGCTACCTATCTTGTCTGTCAAAAACATTTCTGTTATTCATGAAAATTTGTGGGCCTCTACCTAACAAGTATTGTGTAGTTGGTATAGAGATACACTAGCATTCCATTTTTCTAAGGCAGACCAAGATATATCATAGAAAAGAATCAGTAGTTTCAACAAAACTATTTTTCTCGATGGGCAACGATCTTTCACATACCCGGGTTTACAGAGGCCCAGGAAGAGCTACTGATGTCATGATCAATAATTTTCAGAGGAACAAGCCTGGTCATATATAGAAAGAGCAAGAAACCTCACCGGCCACAGAATCTTGCACCTGACGCTTTGCTACTTTAAGACCAGCATATTCCGCTGCTGCTGCAACAGCCTGTGCAAAATCTGCATCTGTAAAAAAGGATCCATCTGATGAACTAACACTAGATCGTCCACTTGAAATGTTATCATCTTCTGAGGCTGAACCCCATCCGTTGATCATGGAGCCTGTCACAGAACTCTCCAGATCTCCCACACTTGAAGCAGGTGTCTGTTCAAGGCCACGCAGAAGAAGCCTTTTGTTCTGCATCTTCGCAATTTCTACGTCGGCTTCATCTTCTTCTTCTGGTGCATCAGTATCCATGTCAGATACAAGAGGTCCCGAAATGTAACCGTAAGTATGTGGCGGAGAAATAGGCCTAGGAGGTGGAGGTGGACTCACAGGTTGACGCCTGTGAGCAGATAGTTTAAAAAAATGAATTGTACAGTTAATAGCATTGATAAATATTCATATGTATTACCTGATGCAGTTTTAGTTCTTTGTAATGTGAAGTTATTGATTACTAAATGAAATGAAGCATTTTACTTCAGATGATTCTTAACCAGATATAGATGGCAAGTACTTGAAAAATCTGGATTACCGTTTATCAAATAGGTAGACTACAATTATATGTTTGTTATTGTAGTCATTCAGTAAATAGGAAATAATGCATAAAGCTTGATAATTAAAAAATATATGCCTTAATATTCTTGTCATCACAGAGAGGATTAAATAAAACAGTTTAGAAGACTAAACTCTTTGTGCTGCACAATCATTTGACTGCTCAAAAACTCAGAAAAATGATGAAATTGATTTTAATACTGACAGGGCAAAATGCCAGCACTTTTCTGCACCTTTCCTTTCTATGAGTATCAAGAGAGGAAAGATTGAATATTTTCCTAGATTTTGAAGTGCTCTTGAAGACAATTTAGAAACTTATTCAAAATAAAACCACTGGGAACAATTTGCAATTAAGGCGAATAAAAGTCATGTCATCTAATTAAAATCCAGGCTTCATTTAAGAATAATCCATCTAGATAAATATATTTTCTTCTTAAACCCCTCAGAGAAATAAAATTATTTCAGCCCTGGTATGCCAGTTATAGAATATAAATCATGCCCTCTACTTAAGCTGTCAAGTGCTTTACAGTTTCATTTCGTTATAGTTTATTTTTTAAATTTTTTTACTTAGTATTTTTTAGAAACACTCAGTTCATTTTACAATAACAGTTTGTTATAAAACAATAAATATTAAATAAGATATGTATGCATGTACATGCACACAGACACAAATGTATAAGAGAACAGAGCTTTGGAGTTGGGGGAAATACAGACATACTACAGAAGGATTGGTTAATTTTACCTAATAGGCACTCCTCAACTATTGCTTTGCCTGTTATTTTTAATGTTTCTCATCTGAGTATTTTCCTATGTTCCCATTCCTTGTTTTTTTTCCTCAAAAAAAGGGGTGTGTGTGAGCACAAATGTCAAAGATTCAGACATTTACTGATATGGCAACCAAGAATCTATTTAATTCATATTGACTAATATAGATTGATTCATCACAGTTTAAAAACAGCAATTATACCTCAAAACTATGACATGGCTTTCGAACAGCAAACTTCAAGGTTTTTATTTTTATATTATAATCTATCAAGCCTTTTACTAAATATACTTTGGGAAGACCTGAACTTTTAACTTTAAAAAACCCCTCTTAAATATGAATGTGAAAATGATGTAAAATAACAAGAATGAATGAAAATCCAAAACTTATTGGGAAGCTTATAAACACAACATGAAGGAAAAAATCACCAATAATTTATTCTAAACATTTGCATCACTTGAGTATAACTTCAAAATACAAAAGCTACATTGAGAATTAGCAAATTAATAGATATGGTTTGACTGACAATAGATTAATTTGTACTATTATTTTATTAAAGCAGTATAATCTTGAGAGTATTACTATATCTTGTAATGTAGTAACAGTTTATCAGATAGCCTTAAACTCTTACACTGCAGAAACAAAAATGATAGTTACTTTCTATTAATTAATCACATTTAGTACTTTACTACTTCTATAATCTGCTAATCATTCTCGCTACTTTATATTTTTAAATGCTGTACATTTTAAAATATGGTATGGTACTAATAGCTATTATGCCTACAAATAAACAAGCTTTTGTAATAATGTGTGTACATATTACCTTGACATTTTATACACTGATGGCCAAATTATGCATCTGTGCTTTCTATATAATCTTGGAAAGATGGAGTATCATAGTCTTCATGAATAATTCCTTTCAAGAGTATCTTAATGATGCATAGATAATGTCTTCTAACAAGATGATTAGCATAAAATATAAAAAAAGTTATTTTTTTTAATTAACATACCGCCGGTCTGGTGGATGCTGCAAATGGGCTATTTCTTCCTGACAATCTTGCAGCATCGGCTGCAATTCTTCTTGAGGAGAAGGAGTTAGTGTGGCAGTAGACTGGTGGCTATAGGACACTGCTGCTGGTGATGAAGCTGCTCCTCGAATTGGTGGTGTAGGACCTCGTTCATCATCTTGTTCTTCCAGCTCATCCTGCCGTATATATATTCTTGCTGGTGGTACTGGGCAAGACATTTCATGATCATAGCTAAAGAGAAATGGAACAATATAAAAATACAAATGATCAGATACTTTGCCCTCTAATTATTATTTTTGTCTCTTCCTTTGGAATCCTAAAAAGATTAATTTTATATATTATTCAATTAATAAAGTGAATTAAAATTACTTACAAGTCATTTTTATTGTACCTTTCATTCACAGAGAGGCTGTAATCTTCACTATTGTTATGGGGAGGTGGATGTACAGGAGGTGGTGGAAGTACTTCTGCCCAATTCATCCCAGCCTGTTTAGATGCCTTTGAACTTTTAGCACCTTTTTTGTGTCCTTGACTCCCTGTGAAGAATGTATCACAATCCTTATAAATCTTTCCTGAATTAACTTTGACTACTGGTGACTATATAGATATTGTTTTTTAATTATTATTATTATTATAAAAAGATCAATTATTTTTCCAGGATTTATTTTAAAAGTTCCCAGTGTAATCTAGAGTCCTAGGATTCTCTGATGGTCTCCCATACAAGTATTACTGAGACCAACTCCCACTTTTTTTGGGTCAAGTTATCCCTTTTACAGCTAAGTGCTGCCATCATGCAGTATGCATTATGCACCATGCCAGTAGCTATGCCATCAGCCAGGTATTATATCCACTCTAAATTATGTGTGGCTTAATATTTAAATAACGGGGTATAGTGGCCTAATGGTTAAGATGCTGGGCTTGCCAGTTGGAAGGTCGGCAGCCTGAGCTCGAGATTTAGGCGCCACATAATAGGGTGAGCTATGTTATTCATCCCAGCTCCTGCCAACCTAACAGTTCAAAAGCATGCAAAATGCAAGAAGATAAATTGGTACGACCAAAATTGGTGGGAAGGCAGCAGCATTCTGTGTGCTCTGGTGCCCCCTAGAGTCAGAAATGACTGAAAGGAGAAAACCTTTACCTTCAACATTTAAACATGGTACAATAAGAGAATTAACCATTTTGTTCGGTATTTATTGTTTAAGGATTTTCACAACTTCAGAAAAAATTCAATATTTTAGACTAAGTTTACAATAAGTCTATAAAGTTTAATTTACAGTGAGTTCAATTAACTTGTAAAAGCCAAAGGAGATCAGGAAACTTTAAAGCAGTTTTTTTAAACTTTTTAGTTTAAAGTTTTTTAGCCTTTTTACATATTAGAAACATAGTATTACAGATGTTATGCTTTAAAATGCATTTTAATGAAATACATGCAATTTCATCTTGGAACACACAAAAAAAACCAGATTTTATTACCTTGAATAAATAGCTAAAAAACATAAGTCGATTTTCTAAGCAATATAATTAAAGCAAATTTCCTAGAGCTATTAATTGCATTATATATTATCTAAAATAAATATGGTTAGATATACTGTATTTAACATATCTATGACAACAGGTATGATCTACTTAAGTCCTAATGTTTCATTAAGTCATTAAATGTAAGTGATTTGTTCATGA
>JANHZU010004130.1:28463-52761 GCA_032468055.1 Acrochordus granulatus | reverse complement strand
GGAGGACTCATTAGAGAAGACTGTGATGCTGGGAAGGATTGAAGGGAAGAGGAGAAGGGGATGGCAGAGGATGAGATAGATAGATAGCCTAGTCAGTGTGATGGGCATGGGTTTGGGGGGGACTCCGGGAGGCAGTTCAAGACAGGGGGCCTGGAGTAATGCAGTCCATGGGGTCGCGAAGAGTCAGACACTACTGCGCGATTGAAGAACAACAACAAAAAAGAGACAGTTTCACAATGTAACTACTATAACATGTCTATATAGAGTTGTAGATTTAGATTTAACCAACCATTATAAATTATTTTAAATCAGCTGATATCTGAAATAACATCCTCCTGAAATAACATTGTACAGACTCCTGTTTCAAACAGTTTTAATCCAGAACCTGTCCCCAATGCAGGTTTTACAGCAGTTCCTGTTTTTATAATTTTTCTTTAAGAAACTCACAAACATAGGAAATTTTTCTTTTTTATCGTCTTATTTTTTCTGTTTTCTGTTTTTTTCTGTTTTTCACTGCCTATTTTTTATTTTTATTAGCTTGTATTTAAAATAACATTACTATTAAAAATAGCAAATTATAGAAATACATAATGACTTGCCACCATATTCATTTATTTTATCATATTTAGCAACTGTGTCTCTCTCTCAAAGAGACAGTAATGGACACATTACAGTGAAAGATACAGTTTGGAGTATTGGTTAAAGTATTGTGCTAGAAACCAGGAGATTGTGAATTCTACTCTTACCTTTAGGTCCAAAGCCAGTTAAGTAAATTTGGTAATGGCAAACCACTTCTGAATATATCACCAAGAAATCATCAGGAACAAGTCCTGGCAGTCACCTGGTTGTGAAGTGGTCTATCTGCCCACCTGCCCGCCCGCCCATCCATCCATCCATCTGTTTATTACAGTGAAGTATTTAATTATTTATCATATTTAAGAATCACACATCTCCCTCACAGAGAGACTCTGGATGGTATACAATAAAAATAAAAGTAGCTTTCCAAATATGGTAATATCATTGTAATGAAACATCATAAAGTACTTATTTTACCAAAATCACTAAACATTTTAATACTCACCAGATGTACTGCTTCCTCTGTCTGAACTGTTGTAGGAACCTCCTGTATTCTGATCATAGGTCTGATTATATGGAATAGTTGTAACATTATCATTTACACGGTAATCTGTGGTTTAACAAAATAAGAGTAATTCATTACAGCTGTTCATCTTTTATCATATTATTTTATCATCTGTTTATCTTCTATCATATTATATTATTTGGAAATCAGGAAAACTATTACAAAAAGGTAATCTCTTATGTTCTTTGAAAATGTTTTGATTAAAATATAATTAATTTTACAATTTAAGCTAATAGACAAACATGAATGTTTATTTGTCTTATATATTAGATTACATGCATTCTTTGGAGAATTTTGCACTTATTACTAGTGTCACAAATTTTAAAGTTAGTTTTTGTACCTAGAAAGGGATTTGTTCATGCAGACATGATCTACCTTTTCATAACCAGTAATCAGTTTAGAGATAGTCTAAATCACTATAAATGCTTCTTTTTTAAATCACTATACAAATTCTCCTTTTTGTTTATATAATTTCAAAACTAATTAAAAGACTCAAGGTTTAATGTAGAAGATAAGAAAATACTACAAACAATTTACCTTTATTTAATTTGTTTTGTTCCATTATGTTGTATTGAATTGGGGCCACCTCTTGTTTCTGGTGTGTAGTTGGCTTCCAATGCTTTTCATTTGAATCACCACTATTACTGTTTACATTATTGCTTATGTTTGACTGGATAAGTTGAGTAGTAGCATATGGAGTAGGTTGTCCTTGTTGGTTGACAAATCTTCCATCTTTCAGATTTGGGCTATTGAATGTTTTCATCTCATTGATTTTGTTGCTTAAGTCCACATCTCCATAAACTGTTGATTCCGGCAACATTAAGTTTGTTTGCTTATTTTCCAGCTGATTGTTGTAATTTGCTATACAGTCAGCTAACCATATTAGGAAATAAAAAAATGTATTCAGTTACAGTATGCATTTTAATATGGATTCATATGCAAAATTACAATATTTTCTAACAAAATGAAAAATGAATTACTACAGTTACAATGAATGAAAATTATTCTAAAGAAATAAAGTCTAAACTGTCATAAAGAAATGTTTCTGTTCTATGACTAAAATTATATGTACCTTATGAAAGCTTCCCAAGTTCCTTGTTTTTTTCATTTCAACTGCTCTTTCCAGAAACAATTTTTTAAATTTCTTGATTTATCTGTACATACAATTTATATAGTTGCCCATCTCACCATAATGATGTTACGTGGCATACAAAAAATTAAAACCAAAGGAACAAACACAGATTATAAACAATATACAAAAAAGTCAATATACTACATGCCTAAGCTTGAAAAAAAGTTTAATTTTAATAATTGAAACAAGAACTAAAAACCAATCAACAGGATTTGTTCAATCTCCTCTCCCAAATGCCTGTGGGCACAGCCAGATCTTTAATGCCTTGATAGAGACCAACAGGTCTGGGGTCAGTCAGAGCTCCAGGAGAATGCTGTTCCACAGGACAGGCACAGCAACAGAGAAGGCACGTGATAAGAAAATCTGCCTTCCTCAAAATGCTTGATAGCAGCAGTTAGCAACTATAACAAAAAGGGTGTAAGGAACATATACTTGAAGTATTGCATAAAGTCAGAGATGAGGCAAAAGGGATTTCATAATTACATATCCAAATACTGAATTTATATCTGGGCAAGAATAAAGTATTTTGTGTATATTTCAAATTTGTATACCAGATGTAGCTGCAATACTATTATAAACAGGAATATTGATACTAGGATGTGACTGAACAATATCAATTCGGGTAAGTCAAAACTGTAATAATGATTAATAATAATACCTGGTCGGGAATAAGTAGTAAGGTTGCTGTCACTGTTTCCACTGCCTGATGTGCAACAGTTAATAGAACAATCATTGTGATTATTCCCAGTATTAGGCCATGTATCTGCAAGCCAGGGCTGAGCAGTAGGTTCATTGATGTTTAAAAGACCTGGTCTTAAAAAGATAATAAATAATATATCACTTGTTACATTTAAAAGAAAATAAGATAACCAAATTTAAAAGATCATATTGAATATGCTTAAGACCCCTCAATCCTCTTGTTTATTCTTGAAATAAGAATGCTACGAAGTGGTTCCTGGGCTTGCTATGAGCTGTCTTTTTCTTGATATCTACTTTGGAATTGCTCTTCAGAATTTCTTCATTTTGCATTTCAAAAAATACTCATCATATATTTCTGATTAGTGCTGAAAAATGAAACTATCTGTATATGGATATTCAGCAAGTGGTAGATTTATTGTTCAGATGAAACAATATTATTTTCTAGACACTTTGTAATGAATTCTTTAACATTTATATCACGCTAATTTATTAATTTCCATTTTATTTTGGTCTGAACCATGGGTAATTAATCACTGTATCAAACATATATACAGAGGTAGTAGTTTTTCATCATTTAAACTAACAGATGCAACGTTCACAACTCCCTAACAGTCAAGACAGTGATCTAATTGTTCTGGAGCCAAAGGTAATATACTTATGCTGTTTTAGTTTTTCATTTTCACTAATTTTATATATATCTATATGTAAACTTACATTATATATATATTACATTATATATAAAATTACATTATATATAAAATTACAGACAATGGCGATATTTTTCATAAATTGCTCTGGTTATTTACTGTTTACAAAATTGTCATTGTTACTTATTATTTGTTTAATGTGACCTTATTTGTTTCCATAGACCATTGCCATAGTATGTCAGTTCTGTCTATCAGCACTGCATTGAATTATTCCTTTTTTCACAACTGAATTGGAAACATTCCTTCACTGTGATATCTCTACTATCAATCTCTCAAATGTCCATTTTTACCCTTAAAAGTACTGCAAATAACACCTATAACTATTTTGTAGCTCAGATAAACTCTAGTTCATGCTGTTACAGTCTATCAAGTTAACTAATAAAAACTTTCTTGCCTGTTCTGGTCATAGTCCTGTTTTTATTTTCTTCAATAACATTACTCCTAAAATTCCCAAAAAGAAAACATTTTAGATTGCTATTCTGAAAACAGCAGTCTTTTGGCATCACAAGTAGGACAATGTAACATTGATTCCTCTGGACACTAACACATTAGGTATTATCTTGCAGCCATAATTTGGAGGAGAGAATAAAAAATAGGTCAGACATAAATGTCTAATGATAGTGGATAGTGGAAAAAAAATAAAAAACTTGCTGTGATATGTGTACATTTTTACATATTTCATATTTATTTGTAATAAGACGTATTGATAATATCCCCAATCATTTCCAAATATGAGTGCCATACAAATTTTATATGTATTATTTTTATGGGACGCTAACCCTATACTCATATAACAGTTGGCCAAATATCTGCATCAAGTTATACACATGTTTTGCACAAAACTTTTAACTAGATATGCTGTTTTGTACTAGTCAAGAGGAGTTGTTCATTGGGATTGTTAATTTATTATTTTGAACTTTCAGACTCTTGCTCAAGCCTATCATCGGAGAATAACAATTCCTCTTGCCAAACTTATTAAAATGAACACATATTGCACTCTCCCCCACCCATATACTGCCATTCTGTAGTGGTTTTAAGCTGGTGAAAATTCCACACTCCTATTGACTAACATAGAGGCGTGGTGACTGAGCAGTTAAAGATGCTGTCTGGTCGGCCAGAAGGTCAGCGTCTTGATTTTGAGACTCATTGTGCCACCATGTAACAATGGCACGTGCCAGTTTGAAAGCATGTAAAAAATGCAAGCAGATAAATAGGTATCATCTTTGGGGGGGAGGGTAACAGTGTTCCATGCACCTCATCTTATAGTCATGCCAGTCACATGACCACAGAAACATCTTCAGACAATGCTGGCTCTTCAGCTATTAAATGAAGAAGAGCACCACCGCCAGAGTTGCTCACAATTGGCAGAGAAATCTTTACCTTTTACTGATGGACAGGGGGCTGGTCTCTCTGGTCATTTTACTCCCTGCGTGGCCAACCATCATT
Organism: Acrochordus granulatus; assembly: GCA_032468055.1. NCBI lineage: Eukaryota > Metazoa > Chordata > Lepidosauria > Squamata > Acrochordidae > Acrochordus > Acrochordus granulatus. The sequence continues at coordinate 47,636 of JANHZU010004130.1, read as the reverse complement.
ATGGCTGCAAAATTAAAAGTGTGTCCCTCTTCATGTCAGCGTGAAGCCACCAGTAAGTTAGTATCCTGTCTAACTGTCCATTCCTATTCTTGTAATCTTGTGGCTAATTTCCTTCCTGTTGGCCAAAATAGTTATGGGGGCAATCCGATAGTTTACCTGATATTTCCCCTATCCCCAAGCAGAATTTACACTGCATGATTTGTCCTCACATAGTAGCCTCTGGGCAGTGAGCAATGCATACTTGCAAGTCCTGAAAGATGTGATCTATTGTCTCTGAAATGTTATTTATGTACAGTACAGTACGCCATATTGCTGGTCTTCTTTTTTTCCCCTCTCCGCCCCCATCTCTGAGATGCATCGCAGATACCTTGTCATGAATGCTTATGGGTACCCATTCAACCTGAATTGGTTCTGTGGGTACCTGTCCCTCATTTTGTAGGTGCTGCAATGCATCCATACCCTGCCATATAATGCCTAATGCAACTCTCCTTATGGGATAATGGGTGGTTGCTGTGGAAGCAGAGGATCTGTGATGTATTAGTTTCTTTATGGCAGACTGTGGTTTCTAGCCTGCCATCACCTTGTCTGCTAATAAGTACATCCAAGATTGAAGGTTTTCATCCACTTCCTCTTCTGCTGTGAACTTATATCAAAGAAGATGGAGTTCAGTAAATTATGAAATGCCTTCATCACATCTTTCTTAACAATTGCAAACATGTCCTTCATATAACGGTGCTGGAACCTTGATTCATATGTCCAAAAAGCCCAAAATTCCAGCTCCTGTAATATTGCCTCTGTAATCACCCCAGAGATTGGAGATCCCATGAGCAGCCCCTTGTGTTCATTTTTGCCAACAAAATGGAAATGTTTAAGAGAAAGGAAAGGCAGTCCAATGTCTTGCATGACTGTTTAAAGTAATAAATAACTTCAAATTGCACTTGGAAGAAAAGGAGCCAATTCATCTCATGTGTTAAGGATGCCTCATATAATCGGGGCAAACCTTGGGATATTCTACACTTCATGCACTTTGTTCTGAGCCAATTGTATAGTTGGGTATTGTGGTAATCCAAACAGGAAGTTACGAAGCCATGAATAACTGTGAGCAAGGCCTGCCTTGCTTGTGAAAAAGAAGTGATGGATAAAATGTAGTATTTATTATTATTTCGTATGGCAAACAATGTCAGGGATATCCACAATGATGTATTACAGCATTGTCCTGACAGCCTAGTTGCTACTTTGTTTGATCCGCGCCTCCGTACTTATCCACAAAGCTCCATGGAGGGTGAACTAGCTTGTACCAGTTGGCTAGCAGCATTCAGGTTGTTGATTCATCTGGGACGTTGTATCCGGGAAGGTTCAGTGCCAGCTCCGGTTCTTCGTGAATGCAGCTAGCTTCCCACTGGAGTGGTACGCATTTATCTATAGTCACAATATTGCATGTTTCGAACTGCTGGGTGGGCAGAAGCTAGAGGCAAGTGATAGGAGCTCACTCCATCACGCGGTGCTGCAACTCAAACTGCCAGGGTGTCAGTTATTCCTGGTTGATAGATCCAGTGTAATGAAGTCACGCCTCTATACTATTACATCAAAAAGATTTCCTATTAGAAAATCTTTAAAATCAAACTAAAATCTTAAAAGTTAATCACTTTCTTACATTCTTCTGTAAGAACATAAGCAACAAACAAGTGTTTTCATGAGTTCCACAGCAGTTAAAGGTCATTGCCAGCAAACATATATTACATTTTTAATAACATGATTTTAATCTCTGTAATAACTTGCTATTATAAATTACCTAATCTTTAAGATGCCAGAAAACTGTCTTGTTTTTGTCTCAACCTAGTAATTTGAACCACTGAATATTCATATGCAAGAATTATATTACTGGCATTACTGACATTTTTATAAAAAGCTGTTGTGACCTAGATACAGCTGAAATTCTTAAAACTCTTATCCGATACACGCATTTTTAAAATAAATGCATTATGTTGCAGTTGCTAAACTGTGTATAGCATTCTCATCTTCCATCTCTTATCTCTCAACAAATCTTTAAAACCTCATCATTTCAGAACTGATCAGCAAAAGTCCATAAAGGGGAACACATACCTATTTAACTTCAATCAAATAGGTAATTTATATTGCTTCCTTTTATTTTATATTTTTATAAAAGTGTTTATAATACTTAATATAGCGTCCTTTTATTTTTAACAATCTTAATCTTTAGTCACTTCAAATAATGTCATGGAACTTGATTTCTTTTCATTTTTTCTCATTTTTAAATCCATTTTCAGATCAATCTCAATCTTGTCTGGTAAAACCTGTTCCTCTTCTATAACATCTTTTAATCAAGTTCTATCTACATTGGTAGAGATTCTTAAAAATCAACTTACGAGTTCATTGTTCGAAAATATTCTTCAGTGTTTCCAATGTTAAAATAATTTGCTCCATTTTGTATTAGTAAGTCACATTTAAGTATTTTTCTTTAATTGTAATCTTTAGCTCCCTCTGGTTCTCTCTAGAGTTCAGAGTCTTATCCTATCATTTTTTTAAAGAGAATTCAAAACATAATCATTTTCTCTTAAGAAGGATTCTTATAATTAATTCCAAAATCTTATTTTAAATCTATTTGGACTCTTAGTTCATTTGTAACTTTCTAATATGTTTTTGTTGTTTATTGCAAAAGAAAAAAATAAATTAAACAATTTAATTAAATTTTAAATTAAGTTAAATTAAACTTATATTTGTTCTTTTGCTAAGGACTGAAGGAAACTCATCCGGTATATAAAACCTATCAATCCAATTGTTAAAACAATTAACAAGAAATTTCTGATACCTATTAGAAAAGAAATATGCAAACGCATCAAATGCGGTCTGAGTCAGATGGTTGTCCCTTGTTTTCCAACAAAAAATCTTCTGGAGACTATTGTCTTGTGGTCTCTTCACAAGGAACGATATTTGTGGGCAATTTCAAGTTCTCCTTTGTCCAGAAAGGAGTTATGAAGAGCTGGTCTACTCACCATCTCTTCATTCTGCCCTGGTTGTCAGCTTTACTATCTTCAGTTTGTCATTTCTTCCTCAGAAGACCAAATGTATAACATTCTTGTATGATCCTCTCCAGGGGCAAAAGTTCCTGATTCTTCATTTCCCGTGTTATGTCATTCTATTCTTCTTTTTTAATGTTCCTTCTACATCCAGCTAACTATAGCTGGTAATGCCCCTTTTCTTTTTGAAATATTTCACAGTAACTGCAATTCACCTCCACCCTTTTTTAATTTAAATTACAATTTAATTAATATTTTAAAAATTAATCCTGTTTAGGCATTTGCTGAAATATGTGGAACACTCAAATGGGACATGCACCTTCACCTCTAATCCTCTCCAGGGTCTTGAAAAACTGACCGCTTATATGCTGCAGACAATTTCATAACAGGTATTACGACTTCACAAATTAGTAACTCAAAGACTCCAAGGCTATTGTTGAAAACCAGCAAGTGTTTCATGCTTACCATAGATTATTGCACAAATTGAAAAAGAATAAAATAATCCCAAATATTACCTGCAAGTAATTATATTGGTTATCAAGTAGGACTGCATAACCATCAGAGAAACATCGGTGTCACTTAAGATTAGGAAATGGTCTCAAAACTATAAGCCATCAAGAGATGTGGCTCATACAATATAATAAGCAGTTTGGAAAGGTACTTTCTATCACTTTACATATTCCTGATTATGGAGTATATATGTCCTCAAATGTAACTAAAACCTCACATACTCCTAAACAAAGTAAACATAAATGTGCCATTTTTAATATATTTCAGGATTTAATACAACGCCAAGAAGTTCACAATATAATTAATTTTCAAATAAGCCTTCAGTGAAATGTTAATGGTATTTATTTGTTAAAATATTTATTGCCTATTGGTTAAATACCCTAAGACAAGTGGAACTGCATTCATTAATCATTTATTCTGTGACCAGCAATCATAGAATATTTTCCCTGTTTTAATTTTTAGAAACACTGAAGTCATTACTGAAATAGTGGTGGTGTAAAATTTAAAATGGTTTAAAATTTAAAGCATTTTCCTTCAACAAAATTATGAAGGGTGCAATACAGTACATCTACGAATCTCAGTCTCACTTTTTTTCTCACTTCATCCCTCGTATTAGCAAAATGTGAGGTTCGAAGTTAAAGTGCTCCCCCTGCTGTTTCATTTCTGGGATGCATGTTTCCTTCCATGGAAAACTAAATTTGAAATGGTCTAGATAATTCTGCTGCATTTTATGCTGCAAACTAACAAGTTGAACATTATTACCTGCCTCCACTGCTTACAGCTTCTCCTCCTCTTTGATATGTGACTGAAAGATAAAAAATAAGATATTGTTATTAATTCTTTGAACAAGATCAAGTTCAGAATAACATTTGCATTTCTCATTACCAGGAGCTTCCATTTAAGCAAATCCTAATATAAAATATTCATTTCTTCAGAGTTTCTTATGCAGACTTTCCTATAAGAAATCTGTATGCAATGGAAATATGCACAGCATCACACTGCTTAACTTTCTTAACTTTATGCTGTGTCACCTGAAAGATAATTCAGAAGCAGTATTGTTTGATGAACAATAATATGAAATCATGTTTTTTAAAATGTTACAAATGTTTGTCAGTGCATTTATAAATAATAATTAAGCTAGACAAGGAGTGATACATGAAATGAATTTAATGTACAGTATGCAAAGTATGATGGGCAGCATTACTGTGCATTTTGGAAACTTGGACAGCGTTTTAAAAATTAGCTAACATCTTTTTAGAAAAACTCCAAAATGGGGGTCTGCAAGGCAGAGAATATTTACCATAGTTATAAAAAGAGAATTAAAATGCAACAGCCACAATACATGTACTTTTTTAGTAAAAGGGCTGATTGCCAGGTTTCTTTAAATTCAGTAGAACAAAATAACGTGATAATACATTTTATTAAAACAATCTTCATTTCAAATTATTTGTTTTTAAATCTTCCTGTTCTTCACTGGAGAGCCGTCACTTACTGAAACATTTTCATTTTAACACAAAAGTTAAATTTGAGAATAAATTTATAATTGTTGGTACACCTAAACTCTTTTTTAAAAATTCTCTGAAGGACCAAGACATTTAAAAGGGCTTTTGAGATTATCTCTAGCCTTAGATCAATTCTAAACATTTTTTTTCAGTTTAATATAAGGCTAATAGCAAATTAAAATTAAAGCAATTTAAAAGATCAAAGAATTTCTACAAGTGATTCACAGAAATATTTTTACTTAGATTTGGGAGAGCATTCCTGTGATATCACAAAATCCTTAAAAACAACATGGACATTATTGCTGAGACTGGTTTTTGACACTCCTGTGGGATAACTTATGAAAGCAATACTTACTTTTTGTTTAAGAATCAAGTATTAGAAGATGAAGTGGGGAAAGTACTTTGAATTAATATGGAAACTGCATTGTTCATGCATTGTTGCAGTGTCCTTAATGTTTCCTTATGCATACTTCCTGCAGATTATTTTCATAGGTGACTACCGTGCAAGCCCAAGAAAAAGGCTTTTCAAAAGTGGCTTTTTAAAGAGCCCCTGACAAGTATAACAACTGCATGCACACTGAATCCTGCTTTAGATCCCAACAGCTGCACATCTATATCTTCTTTGGATATTTATGACTGTTACAGTGACATCTGCAGGAACAAGTCAAAACTGGCAAGACGGCAGATGCAGCATTGCAACACAGCTTCTTAAAAGACGTATATCATTGCTCCTCAGCTGCTGCACTGCTACTAATCAATACTCAAGAGTAGGGATATTTAAGGAACAGTTTGAAAGACGTATAATGAACTAAGTTAAAATTCAGACAGGGTTCTGTGTTCATTAAATATCATTCTTATGTTGTTTTTACTTGCAGTCTTACTGGCATTTCCTGAAGCAAAGATTTCTGAATCTGAAATACTACAGTACCTATCACTGCAGTCTGTACCGTGTCTGAATAGAAGTATCCCAAGTTGTGGAGCCCAACCTCTACTAGATGTTTTTCTGTTTAAACAATGATAATATTTGTCATTAAAATGTATTTTAAAGGAATGTTGTCTTCCTTTATGCACTTCCTTGTGTTCTTCAACAACTATATTGTGAAAATAGGGTTTTAGTAGGCAACTTTAAAATATTAGAAGTCAACAGAATTATGAAAACAGTTACTATAAATTGTCATGGATGATCTTTCAGGGGCATAACAAGTTTCAACTCAAATATCACTGCTGAATTTACAGAACAGATAAAAACAGAGTTACAATGAGATGGTTCTACCTTTGTAACGTTACTAATTATTTCTATTTCACAACAATGTGTCTGGTTATTCAAGGAACATGAAAGAGAGAAAGTGACATACATCATACAGACACATGCCAAACCGTCAAGGGAAAAGTGCAAATATATACCTGTTGGTGTGAAGGTAAAAGACGGGACTGAAAAATCAAACACAATAAAACCTGGTTATTAAGCTGAAGAAAGAAAGGACAGACCACACAACATTAGTATAAATCAAGACAATAACAGAACATAAAGGAAGAGTAAATATATCCAGACAGGCTGATGAGAATAAAACAGTCCTGTGGTTTTTAAATGGTAGCTTGATACAGATACGATTTTAGAAGAAAAATGACATTATGGTATAGTGTGCTCTTGAGAGAAATAGAGTGTGGTTTAGCCTTTCAGTGACCTTCTTTTAGAGCTTATGTTTTGCTGAAAATTCAAAGAAACAGGAAAAAAGGAACAGAAAATGTCCTACAATAAATATAAAAGCTCATGATTATGTTTAAACTGTTATTAAAACTTTTTAAAAATGTAATCCTTCCTACATCAAGTAAATGTGCTATGGTGTTAATAATTTAATAACAAAACAAGCATAACTATCTAGCACGTTCATACAAATCTAGGCATAATGAACTAAAGATGGTCCAGGTTTTAATTAATTATAGTTTAAAGTGTGTAATTTTTATTAGTTATACTTAAATGATGGAATGACTAAGTAGAAATATTGACAAGCACTTTGGCCTTTATACATTTTCTTATTAGAAGCATCTAAAAATCTTAAGATTTTTATGAGGTCAGAATAAGGTCAAATATTAAGCATGCTTCATACATGTCTCTGTCCTGAATTTCTTGAAAAACTGATGATCAATGAAAAGACAAAATATGCTTTGAAGTCTAGAAATAATGTTCTAAACACTATGAGAACTCTTCTTAATTTGTTTAACATTTTGATCTTATAATTCTTTTTCTGATGCTCTTTTTCACAAAGTAAAAGACATTCAGTGTCCTTTCTAAGCAGAATAATAATACTGCTTTAATAACAATATTCAAGTTTTCACATACACACAGAAAGCAAAGCAGGATTTTCAAAATAAGAGTTACTCATGAAAGAGTAACATCTCATTAATGTGAACAAGAACTAGGAAATGAGATTATTTTGCTCTAACTAAATGCTCAATACTAAGAAAATCAAGAGAATACCATAGGAAAAAACTTAATATCCAAATCACCAATTTACTAGGAAAGTTTACAGGAATAAAATTATCTGGCTTTTGATGCAATGTGTAGACACTTTAATGCTACAAATTTGATATATTATTTCATGAGTTATATTTCATTGAAGACAATATTTTTGTTTCACAACTAAAATTTGCAAGATATGTAAGAGTATAAACAGTATATATAACAAGGTATCAGAATGATAAAGAACCTCATGCTATAGAGTTAGTGCCACTTATAGCCAATTAATAGTATTAGTCTATAAAATATAAATCTTAATAAAAGATTGCATGGGACCATGCAATTAGTAAAACTAAAAAAAGAATGGTTAAAGTAGTGTGAAGACTGTTACTTAATTTTCCTTGCCAAATAGTAACCAACACACATTACTTTCTGTTCCAGCTTCATGAAATCTGCCTGGTGTATTGCTGGGTATTACTGGGTATTATCCAGTATTGGCACTAATTTGAAAATATATGAATGTTTTGCATTCCGGGGTCTCCTGACTTCCTAGATATTTAAATCTTCCTAATTTTATGAAGTAACAGAAACGGCAACAACAAAAGTACCATAAATTCTAGGGCTTTGTCCACAATATATTGCCTCATTTTTTTCTAATGAAAGTTTTATAAATATGCACCTCTATGAGCTTTTCTACATACTATGTAGCGGTTACACAGCAAGAGCAGATGCTAAGTATTAACATTCTACGTAAGTGTAATGGTTGATTCCTCCAAAAACCAACTGCATGAAGATTTTCAAGAAGACTAAGATGGTTTTGACCATCTTATCAAGTTCATCTCTGTGTGATGAAGCACTTCTTTTATATTTTTAGGGATTTTTGATATTTGTTGCATTTGTAGGATCATACTGAAAAGTTGGCTTTTATCACAGTACGGTAAAAATATTCATTTCCAGCTTTTCTTTAAGATAAGTCTTGCTACTCACTCTGCATGTGGCTCTAATAACATGGTTATAAAAAAAGAAGAAAAATTCCCACAGCATTTAAGTCATTTTAGCAGACTTATAGACTGGGACCTCTAAGCACATCTGCTTTTATTAGATTGTATCTAGTTTTTAGTGTTCATAGCTGTGCCTAGATCTCCAGGTGGTAGCAGGGGCAAAAAGTAAGCTTGCATAATTAGTTTAATGTGCCTGCTGCAGCTGTGACAGGCTTGAAAGTAGCTACCTTGATTTCATCATTGTTAAATTAATACAGTTGATATTCATACATACAATTAATTCAGTGTAGCCTATATGAAACTATTATTGAAAGGTATTGAATACTTTTGAATCAATATAAATTGATGGAAAGGTAGTATAGTCATTAAATAATGTAAGAACATACCGATATCACCTTCTCCTTACGTTAAAGAACTACATGGAGGCAAAAGTATTTTTAATTTTTATAATATCTGAGGGATAATTTAACTTGATATGGCCTTTTGTATTTATTTCAAGTTTTGCAGGGATACCATCTTAAACGTGCCTCCAATTATAGACACTTAATATCGAATACTGCTTTGCTTTTAGGAAAATTGTCAAGATTTCTCTTATGCCTTTTAAGTTAGATTAATGATGGTTTTAGCTGTTATTTTAACTGGGTTTCACCCACGAAGGCGGTTAAAGCAGTGAAAAAGTGCTGTTCAGATTAAAACACTAGTAATATGAATAGAATTCTTGACAATAACAAATCCCTGCCTTATAAATGGAGTATAATCTAAGAAAACATCAATAATTTTTATAAGATTCGATCCAGCTTTTGCTTAAATCAGACATTATGACACATTTCAAATACTAAATGTCTCAGAAGAGTTCTCAATGTTCATTTAATCAATTTCTGTATTTTAGGGATGGAGGTAAAACAATTGTATTTTTAAAAGGTGAAGCAAAATACCTTTTCTGATACCAGCATAGGAAGTAGTGAGGCCATTTCGTTTTTTTCGGTGGCGATATAACCAAATACTGAAAACCATAAGAATAATCCAGCAAGCAGCACCAATTCCAGCAATGAACGCTGGCTGCTTTACAACATCTGAAATCTGCTGAGCTAAGCTGATTTGGTCTTCAGGTGAAACAGGGTTTCCATAGGAATCTGAAAGAGGAAGTTTACAATATTGCAAATTTGCTTCTCGAAATAAAATGATCCTTGAAAGAGAAGCAGAATATTACAATGATTATCTTTTGATAGTATGATATCGTTAATAAAAAGGCAAACAATCAGAAAACTAAGATTATACTCAGGGTTTTTTATTTCTGCCATATTAATTAAAAATGTTTGTGCTGATAGAAACATTATCACAAACTTTTCACTAACAATAGAAATTTGATAAACTTCGGCATGACAACAGACAACATTGTGATAAACAGGCAGCTGAAAAATTTTCCATAATTTATTTATCTATGGAGATTTTATTTTATATAACGTATGATACAGTTTTGAAGGCATATTTACAATTGGGCATTTTATATCATATTACATAGGCTTTTACCATTACAACAAATAAATGTTGATGTCTCAAAGAAACTTCAAAAAGTAGGTCATTCTTTCTATTCATTACTATAACTACTGTATATTCCTTGTATTTTGGGTTCAGAATATGTGTAATTATTTGCACATTTTTATTTTAGAATTTAGAATGTATTTACATCAAACAGATATATGGGAACACATAATTAAGATGGACTTTCCCAATTTGGGTCCTTATAGCTCCATTGAAACTACAGCTTCTATAATTTCTAATCATTTTGGTTAGAAATTTTTAATTTGCTATCCCAGTTTACAAGACAACAACTTTAGTAAAATTAGTATGTTGTGGCAATAGTGTCATTCTTTGTAAAACACCCACCCACCCACACAAACATCCACTTCAATGTTTTGTCAGAAACTTTTATAAATATTATGTTATACAAATGTACTATTTATGAAAAGTATTTGACCATTATCATACTTCGTCATTGTATCTGATTCACCGAATTGTTCAATGAATCACTGTGATTGTAATCATGAAGAATTTCATGTCTCTATTTTTACATTTTATCTTAATATCTTCAAAAATATGATAGTGAAACGTATTTACCCTGTTACATCAACCCTTAATATCAATTTATTATAAAAATGAGTTATGTATAAAATAAAAAGAAAAAAAAAGATGTAGGAAACCAAACTTCCACATGGCATTATTACAGTAATTCAAATATATCCAATCATAAAAAACTCTCCTTGAATCTGTCCTTGAATCTCACTAATCTCATATTAGTGAGCTAATTAACATAATGATAATGATATTCAGTCTATGCTCAGACATTTGCAGAGTTTCCTGTGCTTTAATATAAGCAAAACATTACATTTATAGTTTTCTGTGGATACAAATTAATACTCAGTTCTCTTGGGTTTCCTAATAAGCCTTATAATAAAATGAAATATTAATCAGTTTATAATATTTCCACAGAGCATTACAAGACTATTCTGCATCAAGTATGCATCTATCCAATATTATATATATATAGTGTGTGTTTATATGTTAAAATTTAATATTTCTTTTCTCATCAAGCAAAGCTAAAAATTTACTGAATAAAAAAGTAACCAACTTTAGCAAAAGAAAAAACACATTCATTAACTTGTGAATTCATTATATAAGAAGATAAATGCATTTGAGCTCGTAAAGCTTTCCAGATAAATGTCTGAACAAACAAAGCTTGGGCTCATCATTTCTATAAATTATGAAACACTGAAAAAACACATGAATGTAATGTATTCAACAATTTTAAAAATAAATTATATTCACCTTAAGTAACACACATAGACACAAAAACACATACAGGGAAATTCCTTTAATAGCATTTCTGAAGCTTTTTCAGTCCACTGTAAGGATTACAGCTTAACGAAAGAGAAACATTAGGGAGTTCAGTTATTTGCATTTATTGGTGTATCATCACAAAAGCTATGTTAATTAGTTCACAAAATACATTTCATAATGGGAGATGTTACAGCAATAACATTCATTATATTTGGGATGTCTAAGACATTTTAGTACACTTAAGATGTATAATTATTTAAATGAAGCTTCTAATAAATTTACATAGTTTAATACTTTTATGACTTTTTGAACTGGAAAAATGATGTGTCTCAAAGTCTGTCTCTCGTACAATGCCAAAAGAGCTATAAGGAAATAATTAATAATCAATTATTTAATGTTTCATCTACTGTGGATGATAGTAGATCAAATGTATGTAATTTACCACTGAATAGTAGATATTTTACTGTGGATGATAGTAGACCAAATGTATGTAATTTACCACTGAACCTGCTGTGGAAGAGCGCTGGCTGCGTTTTTGGCAAACATAACTATCTCCTGTACACCAGATCCAAAGATAACATGGTCTTCCTATCTCCGGTTTGAAAGGCTATGCTCACCCAATAATGAAAACTTTCTTTCTTCCTCAGAAGAATTTTAAAACATTTTAAAGGGCCACTTTAGTTAGAAAAAACTTGAGGAAAAAGGCGAACTGTCTCAAGCATGGAAATGGAGAAAATGCAGGGCTGAAACAACACCATTTTATATGATATCAGCGCTCTGACCCAACTGACACAGCCACTGCTAAGGATGAAAGGACTGATTGGCAGGGTAGCGCTGGAGTCTGTGAGGACTATTCTCCATGTACTAACCACCATTAACAGGCTGTTGATGGGAGTTTTATAAAAAAACCTGAAATCCTTGAACTATAGAACAACAGATGGGCTTTGGCTCTAGTATTTTGGTAAAACTGATTTAATGACATTTGATCTTCACTAGCTAATTCTTCTCTCTTTCATTCCCTGTACCACCATGAGAGAGAACAAAAGGATGGTGAATATGATGGAAAGAAGGCAGTATTAGAAGGTAAAAAACACTCATGATACTCCTGCAGCCAGAAGCCAGAGCACACATCAATCCGCCCTGACCCATCACTGAACCCTAGACAGAAATACAAAAGGGCCACTTAAGCATGTCTGTCCACATTGACACTTCGGCTGAAATTGATTAAGCGTGTCTCACATTAAGAAATATGCCGATATCAGCAACACAAAGAAAACCATATCATATCCCTTTAAAATATGGAAGCCCTTTACACAAATACTAAAGACTTTCTGGATCTAGACCTATCACCCATGACAGACAACATCTCACACAAAAATTATGAAGATTATCTCACCCCCACAGGATGAGATGACAATTCTTCCCAGACTCAGCACAAACCTCTGAGGCAAATCATGTCTGCAACGCTAACAAAGCCTAGACCCCTCTATAAATATTGTCAAAACTTGCTTTTTAAATGTGTGTTTGTCTTGCTGTCAAATAAATTCTACTTCTACTTTTCGCAATCATCCTGTGCTCATTTTCCCGGCCCCATAACAGAGTAGAATTTTCTTCCCACCGCAGGAAATGAAAGAACTTTACCAAGTATGTTGCTTTCATTAAACCTTATCTTTTCGCATGACAATTATTACTTTCTTTGATCCATGATTAAATTTCTTTTACAACATCAGTCAAGCAGGAAAGTGAAGTAAAACTGAAACAATCCTCAGCTTTTTGTTATAAAGATAGTGCTTACTTATACAGAAGGGAATAAAAAGGAATTATTTCTATGCCATTATAGCATCTGCAGAATGCCAGCCAAATCTAGTGTTTAAAATTGCCTACTGTACTCTCCTATTAGAAGAAATCTGAAATAAATGGTCATCTAAATTACCATAGCCTGCACTCTCTTATGTTGTTTCTGCTCCTAAATTGAAGGCATCTGCCAGTGGTTACATACTATTGGGTGCTCCATTATTTAATGTCTAAAGGTTCAGTTCCACCCCATCCTATTAAACAGCTACGTGAAACTGCTGAAAAATATTCTGCCAGTCTGGGATTAGGTATTATCAGTTTACTAATAACTTCCAGTTGTGTATCTTGAATGGGGATGTAGCAGAAGGCCTAAGACTGCTGGACTAATGGAGAGGAAAACTCAAGCCAAATCCAGCAAAGTGGCTATTGAAGCATGTGACTCCTTGACATTATGTGCAGTTGTGTTTCCCATGGGAATAATATCACCCTTAGGAATTCTGGATTCACAGCTGCTTTGGAATAACAGATGAGACCAAAGCCAGGAGGGCCTTTGCCCAATTTAGGCTGGTGCTTCAGTTACAAAAGTGTACCAACTCTGATCTAGAACAGATACACTGCAGATGACCATTTGTGCCCTCTCCAATTTGCTGCATTACAACTCATTTAATATGGACTGGATACTGAATACTACCCATAAACTTGAGTGGCTGTAAAGTGCTACAGCCCATGTACTTAATAGACTGCCTCATTAATATCAATGGATTCCAGTTATAATGCTATAAAGATAGTGGTCATTATGCAAAAAGCTTGTATATAAATGAGTCTGCTTTCTTCATTAGTCTTCCACCAAATCTGAGGGTAAACAGAATGTTTGTTGAAAAGCCATATCTAGTAAGACTGATACAGCCAATAACCAGGCATTCTGTCCTGGACTCATGTATTTTATTTTTATTTATCTTTGTATTTATATGCTGCCAATTTCCACAGACTTGGCTGCTTATAACATTATACATTGTTAAACACCCTCCCCCCCAGCTAGCTGGCAATGTTCACATTCAGGGCATCCTCCTCAGATGCTGCTCCGCCCCTGAGACAGGTAAGTCCAGCGCTGACTCGCTGCTCCTGTTGCTGCCAGCTGGCCTCCCCCTGAAGGGATTCCCATTTATCTACTTGCATTTTTTAATGTGCTTTTGAACTGCTGGGTGGGCAGGAGCAGGAGGCGAGTGACGTGAACTCACCCTGTCATGTGGTGCTGTGGCTCAAACCGCCAGAATGATGACCATTTCTGGTCAACACAACTGGTGTCATTAAGCCACTGCGCCACAACACTTCCATGTATACTGCAATAGCTTGCCTCCTACCTGTTCTGAAAGGCTTCGAAAAACGTAGAGCTGCCAGTAGCAAATAAAATTATTTTTATATTGTAATTTATTTATATAGTGAATTTGTTCTGTTGTTGCATTATCTATATTTGCATTATTTAGAGTTGGGTGACTAAAGTTATTTATAAATTCATAAATAAATAAATGCATTTGTGACAGTACAGTAGCAATGAAATGGCACGTTAAAGCATGTATAGTTAAATTCAGTAGATAATAGACCTTTGGATTCAAACAATACTGTTGTGCAGTTCATTATCAGAAAATAATGACAGCAGTAAATATTGTTGTTGTTGTTCAGTCGCGCAGTCGTGTCCGACTCTTCGCGACCCCATGGACTGCATTACGCCAGCCCCCCTGTCTTGTACTGCCTCCCGGAGTCTTCCCAAGCTCACACACATCACACGGACTTTGCTATCTATCCACCTCATCCTCTGCCATCCCCTTCCCCTCTTCCCTTCAATCCCTCCCAGCATCACAGTCTTTTCTAATGAATCCTCCCTGCGCATTATGTGGCCACAGTACTTGAGCTAGCAGTAAATATGCTAATAGCTAAATAAATATGATGGTTTGAAAAGCATCTATAACATAATAATAAAACAGAAAAAAAAGATTATTTATGAAAAATAAACTTGCTTGTTCCCTACAGAACAAAAAAGAATATGCCAATCTTCATCATACTATGTAAGAAATTAAATATATAACAAAATTTAGAGGATTAAAAACGACTCACCTAACTGAATAAACTGTGGTTCACTCTTCACTCCAGCTCCAGCTCCAGTGCTTGCTGCTACTTCCACACTATATCGAATACCAGGAACTAGAGCAGGAATTACTAGAGAAAATGTAGAACCATCTACTGTCTTATTTATATGGTATCGACTTTCATTTCCAAGGCACCAAACCTACAAGAATAAAAAAAATATTTTTCCTTCATGAAACAAAAAGTGCCATATGGTATTTTCTGCTTCACATATCTAGATTAATTTAGCTAAGTTAATCCACATTTGTTAAAGTTGTTAACAAGTTGATATAAATAGCATTAAAATAAATTGTTAGAATAATTCTAAGTTTATTTTTGAAAATTCATGAATTCTATTATATAACTATTACTGGAACAAAGTACAGTAGTCCAGAACTGAAATAAAATAGCATGTGCTTTCATAGAATTCACTGACACTAGAAAAATGTTTTTAATGAACAAATATATTATCAAAACTTCTGTGTTATTAAGTTGTTATCCCCTTTTAGAAATCATACACTGAAGGATCAAAATAAAGATATAATAAAAATTCTCAGGAAAATAGGTGGGCTTGGACTGTTGCAAGGTTATCAGATGGTTGAAAAAGAAAAAAAAAGTGCATTGGAAGAATACCTGAAGGACAGTGAAAAAGATGCACTAAAACTAGTATAC
The DNA here is from genome assembly GCA_032468055.1 of Acrochordus granulatus. Classification (NCBI taxonomy): domain Eukaryota; kingdom Metazoa; phylum Chordata; class Lepidosauria; order Squamata; family Acrochordidae; genus Acrochordus; species Acrochordus granulatus. Next base: position 31,702 of record JANHZU010004130.1, on the reverse strand, counting down.
CAGGAAGGCTTACTGACTACTGGGGAGACTTAATTAGTACACAAGAAAGCCCAAGTGAAGAATAGAAAAGAGACATGGCAAGACAATGCATTACATGGCCAGTACATTACAAAAATAGAAGGCAAAGCAGATAATAACACAACATGGCAATGGTTAAGAATAGGGAAACTGAAGAAAGAGACAGAAGAACTAATTCTGGCTGCACAAGAGCAAATGCACAGAAGGTTAGAATTGAGAAGATAGCAAATGCTGCTTCTGCAAAGAAGATGAAGAAACAGTGGACCACCTAATTAGCTGCTGCAAGAAGATCACACAGACTGACTACAAACAATGGCATGAGAAAGTAGCAACAATGGTGCCCTGGAAGATCTATAAGAAATACCATTCACCTGCAAGCAAAAACTGGTGGAGAAAGTAATAGAAAATGAAGAAGCTAAACTGCTCTGGGACTTCAGAATCCAAACAGATAGACACCTGCCACAGAACACACCAGACTTATTGGGAAGGAAGATTAAAAAGTCTAGATAGTGGATGTGGCAGTATCTGGAGACAGCAGAATAGAAGAGAAAGAACTGGAGAAAATCACAAAATACAAAGACGCAAAAATAGAAATAGAACTGTGGCAAAAGAAAGCAAAGGTGGTACCACTAGTAATACGGGTCCTGGGTACAATCCCAAAACAACTGGAGCATCACTTGAACAGCATTGGCATTAACAAATTCACCACCAGTCAACTGCAAAAAGAAGCGTTGCTCATAACAGCTTACATCCTGTGACGATGCCTTTAACAACATCAAAGAACAGCATCTACCTACCCCAGGTCTTTGAAAAAAACTCAGTAGGTGGAGAAAAATGCCAAATCCAGTCTAAACACCTGGCCAACTAAGCGACAAACCACATAATAAAATATTGATTTAATGAATCATTTGAGGACCAGATATCAATTAAATCCAAATCTATGTAATTGATATAATTGGTATCTTGCATAGAATTACATAACTGGTATTTCACTTCTGTATTATTTGTCATTTGCATAAAGACAAATGATATGAACTGTCAGATTGCTTTAGAGACAATGATTTAGTCCATTATTTGGAGGTGAAATCTGACATCTCAAGTCTGTTCAACTGAGACCTGGAGAATCAATATTTACTGTATACAAATATTACTGCATTATTTTTTTTCAAGATGAGAACAGCAAAAACCCTAATCCGAACCATTCAGTGGAAAGTAATCAACAATACTAAGAACTGTTAATAGCTATCTACTAATAGATATAGCAATGATGTAAAAATGTATTTTGAGTTGAATTAAACTTCATTAACTTTTTGGCAACATGAAAAAAATGGTTCGCCATTGCCTTCTTGAAGTATGCTTTCCCACAACTTTGCAAGCTAATTTATTGCTCAGAGATTCTCTGGTACTCTTCCATTATAATGTGAACAGGTTTACAACTCTACTTTAGTTTTTGAGATCAGCCAACTCTGTCTAGATATTGTCAGCTAGCAGAGCCTGAAAGACAAATTTAATGAAAATACACAGATGCCCTCAACTTGACTCTTGGTAAATTTTCTTAATAACAATAAAGAATTTTTTAATTATTTTCACCCTGGAATGTTTTGCAGTCCATCCAACAATTTTGTAGTTTATCCTACTATACTGATTGTCCGCACCTGCCAATTAAATATTAATACTAAATACTAACCAACTTAAATAAAGAAATAGGATTTTTGATTGGGAGCCATCCAAATTGGCTGAAAGATAGGTGGCTACATAAATCTTTTAAATCAATCAATCCAAGGCTGAACCTGCTTAGCTTCTGAGTCTAGACAAGGCTAGCCAATGCTATTACTGCCAATCAGGAAAGGAAGTGAGCAATGACATTCTGGGATGTTAATTCTGTAGGCTCTATTTTCACATAACTGCAATTATTTCAAAAGGTGGAGAAATACAGAGCAAAAAACACATGAAATACTTCCTATTATACTATTTATAACTATTAAAAGTAAAAAAAGGTTAAATACAAAATAAAGTTTCACTATGTTGAATATCATCCAATGTAAATACTATTTTACTACATGGGTTTTTAAAAGAGAGATACAGTAAAATCTCTGGGTATTTAATTTATAGATGATTATATAAAGGTTTCCCCGGCCAGTTGTGACTGACTCTAGGGGCAGTGCTCATCACCATCTCCCAGCCAAAGAGCCAGCGTTGTCCAAAGCAGCTTCCGTGATCATGACTATGCACTGAGGCACATGGAATACTGTTATTTTCCCAGTGAATTGGCAGTGCCTATTTATCTGTGATTACCTTTGTTATAATTTTATTTTACAGGACTAAACTAATTGATCAGTTACAAGATACTTCCCTTAATTTCAGGGTCTTTCATTTTTTTTAATGTTAGAATATAATTTAAATCAATCTTTCCCAGTTGGTAGCTTCTAAAATTCTCATTCTTCAAAACTAATGCTTGACATATTGAAGATGAACATTAAAAATTAAGCACTTTAAAATCTTATTTGTTAAAATGTATTAAAATGTGATATTTTTCACTCAAATTAATGCCTACTCTGATACTGAAGAGCAACTTTCAACTGTAAAACGAAGTATCGAGTCTATATTCTCAGCAGTATGAAACATTAAACAATCAACCTTGTCCTAATATAACTAATTAATCTAGAACCACATTCAGGATGCTTTTTTCCTGTAAAGCAGTTACATATTATTTGGTATTTATAAGATTGCAAGATTAATTAAAAGGTATATTTTAACCTAGACATATTTATTTGAATTCAATTTTGTGTAACTAATTTTTCAGCATATCCAATTTTATTTCAATACTATTAACTTTTGGGTTATAGTTCTAAGCAAGAAATATACAAATTTTTATTATATATCAACAAAGCATTAACATCTTTGAACATAAATAAATTATAAATATATATAAAAATAATCTATCTCCTTATGAGCAGTGTTAATCTATTGTATGCTGATTTTTACCACCAGATGGAGCTAACTAACCACAAAAAAAATCTATATCAATCATTCCGAATAATTTGCCAAATTCCAATTATATTATCACCTTGTATTCCTGAACCTTTCCATTTTGTGTATCCTCTGGGGGAGGCTGCCAAGCTACTACAATTGCAGTGCCATTTCCATCATTCTTGGTGACTGAAACGCTTTGTGGAGGAGCACTTGGAGCTTGTTTTGGAAGGAAGAACATTTATGATTAA
>JANHZU010004130.1:11229-25371 GCA_032468055.1 Acrochordus granulatus | reverse complement strand
GCTTTACGAGAATTTCACACTAAGAGCGTTCTTCCGGAACGGATTAATCTCGTCTTGTGAGGCACCACTGTATATGGAATAGTTTCTTCAGAGAGAGAAAAATATACATTTTTGACTTTCATTCTTTTATTTTCATGTCTATATCAAACAAAACTTTACTAAGGTTTCTCCAAATTGTCTTAATTGACTAAAATTGTGTGTATACATTTTATACTTACTACAGATAAATTCTTGAACCACACTCCAAGTTACAAGGGTAAAGAATTCCAAAATGCTTGAACCATGCTATAAATCACAAGGGTAAAGAACTCCAAATTAACCTATATGTGCATACATGCTTACTTTAATTCTATACTTACTGCATACCTACTGCTGTACGCCTAACTTGTTATTTGCTTATGTTACTTTTTTTATTGTTGTCTTCCAAATATACTGAGAGCCACTGTTCCAAGATAGATTCCTTACGTGTCTAATCATGCTTGGCCAGTAAAAGCATCTGTATCAGTAGTAATGTAATATTACCATAAAGATTTTAAAAAAAAATCTATGGAATGAATTTAAAAATAAGAATAGTTTCTTATATCAATCCCCCAAATATAATTATATAAGTACTACATGTATGACACACACATAGTTTACCTTGGGTTTTCACTGGGTCAGATATCTGGCTAGGATCACTAATTCCATATGCATTGGCAGCACGCACAAGGAACAGATAAATTGCATTTGGTTTCAGTCCTTTTACTGCAAATGTTTCTGTTTTCACATTTTCTGCTACAGTTTGCCAGCTGCTACCAGCTGCATGGCTAAGAAGACAGAATACACAAACCAAACAGGTTAGTGCATGCCTCTGATTTGACAGTCTTAAAATAAACACAACTGAAACACATGAAAGGCATAATACCTGAAGGCATCTATTATATAAGAGGTTGGAGTTGCACCTGAATTCAAATTAGGTTTCCATGACAGGGTTACTGTATTTCTTCTGACATCAGTAATTTCAGGTTTTGATGGTGCACTAGGAATCAAATTAGGGTCAGTAGGTCGTGGTGGCTGCACTGGAGTACCAAATTCTAGAAAATGAAAACATTACTATGAGCTGACCTAGAATCTACTGTAGTCACATCAATATGTTGAATTTATTACACAGAAACTTAGCTTATATTAGAAGTTCTTTTTTATTCTTAGGAATCCTAATTAATTTACCTTGAACTTCAATGTAAGCACTCCATGATGCTTCACCGCTTGAGGTGGAGGCAAGACATGTGTACCGACCAGAGTCACCCAGCTGAAAAGTAAACAAGTGTTTTAAATAATAAGGGGTGAACCTTATTATTTGTCTTAGACCACTACCTTGATCAATACACTGCATTGACTTTTTCAGATTTATGAGCTACCTAATGAATCAAACAATCTATAAATTTTGTTAGAAAAAAAAAGGTACTTGTACAAAGAAGTTTCCATAAATTGAACAGAGCATGACAATACAGATGAAAAGAAAGGTGATAGAATATATTTAACAATTCATAAATTTTAAAATCAGGGATAGCAAGTTTCAGAAATCAAGGCAAATTTCAAAGAAAAAATAGAAAGTATATATTTTTTATTTTTGTAATTTCAAACTACCTTTGCATATCTAATCTGTAATGCACCAGATTCCAGCTGCTTGATTCGGGAATCCTGTGTAGAGATAAGAATACCATCTTTCCTCCAAAGGATTATGGGCTTAAGAGTGCCTGTAGCTACACAGTTAAGTATTAAAGTACCATCTACAGCTACAGTTTGATTGACAGGACCCTGTCGAATGACAGGGGGAGGTCGATCTACAATCACTGGTAGGAGAAAAAGAAGACATGTTCACAACTGAAAGCACTTTTGAAGTCACTTAAGCAACACCAAATACTCCGGGATTAAAAACTATAATAGTAGTAATATTTATATTATATTAAGATAATATAGTATGCACATTGTAAAAGCATATTATTTTTACATTTTAAGACTAAGCACAAATACTTTGTAACTTTTTATGTAAAGCGCAAATATAGCGAGAGCCGCTTATTTCTTCTCACTTATTTATATAGTATAACAAAATATGAAACATTTCTTTAGGCCAAAAGTATAAGGCTGTTGATTTCCAGCTTTGCAAATATCTTTTTTAGCAGACAAGTATAAAGATGCAGCATGATAAACTTGTAATCCCAAACTGCTGCTACATTATTAGCAGTTAAACATAAACTTACCATCAGTTACTTCTAAATATGCTTTTGTTGTGATGCTTCCTGCCACATTTAAAGTCTGGCAAATGTAATATCCAACATCAGATCTCTGGACATTTGTAATTGTAAGATCACCCATTTGAGAAACTGAAAACCGGTTGGAAGACTGAGGAGGTTGATAGGAGAATAGCAAATTCTAGAATATAAAGAAGTATAAAAAGTTGCATCTATTGAATATATTAGTAGACTCTGATACTAGATAGCAAACCTTGGTTGATTTTGAAAATAAAGTAACTAGGATTGGACCAGATGCAAAATTACCAGGAAATCTCAGAGCTATATGTTATACTGAAAAGTTGGAAAAAAATCCCAGAAAAAAAGGAACAGCAAACTATGATTGTACTGTTGCCAAGAAAACTACATAGGTATGTCCTGTAATTACCAGGGGTCAAGCTTGACTTGAGAGAGACTTGTCTTTTCTTAATATAATCCATATGTTGTTGTGTAGGACTTAAGCTCCTGGTACTGAGTTTTGTGGCACTGCTAATGACTAGGAGGGACTGCATCATGTCTATTTATAAATTATTTTTTCTTTATAAAGATAGGGGTATGTGTATAATCATGAATTTGTGTGAATAACTGATGCTGAAGACAATTGGAAAGATCGCCACTTTCTTTAGTTGCTTGTAGAGAAACAAACATGCTAGACTGCTGATACAGCAAGAGATCATTATTGTTGCATTCTAATACATACAATGTCCATATAGAAACATGAAAAAAATGAATACAAATAGAAGTATTGTATGTCTATGATCAGAATTCTCTCACCATTTCCAACGTTTTACTAAAGCTTTCAATAATGTTGAAAGAGAACAGTGAGATTGTTTTTCAATAGTCAATGAATACTTATTTGCTGAATCATCAACAATTTATTAGGTAGATTGATCAGGGACCTATATATCATTTAATAGGGATTTAGTCACAAGACTGGTTTTACTGAAATTAGTTTGATATTTTTATTCATTTATAATTTACATTATGTCATTGAAGTTTATTTTACCTGACTCCCTTCTCTTCGCCAAAATATTGCTGGTTGAGGGTTTCCAGTTGCTTCACACTGGAAAGTGATCGTTCTACCCAATGTAGCTACCTGGTCGCGAGGTTTCACAACAAAATGTGGTGGCTCTGAAGAAAATATGGAATCAGAGCAAATTATCCATTACTGATATAATTTAATTAATTAATAAATTGGTACTAAGATTCCATATGGATATTGAAATATACACATGCAATTGAATATATGTTTCTACCTTGTTGGTGTTAGATTTACTCTATCAGAAGCAAAGCAGGTAAATAAAAATAGACAACAACCTAGGTTTTTTTGCCTCTGTTGTACTTCTTTATTTTCTTGATTTCTTAAATAGTAATAAAGATAATAACTTCTCTTCTGCTTCTTCTCTGCAGCCATTCAATATAAAATGCAGTTGAAAGTTTAATGGAGCTTAATAAACAAAACCCACACACACACAAATCTCCGGTTACAAAACTAGGGGGAGAAGAAGGCTTCAGCAATGCAGTACATTCATAATCAGTACATAATCAAAACAAATTAAAGACAACTTTAATGGCGATAGTAAAGATGGCAGACAATAAAATGAATTAAGACATTTAAAAAAAAGTTTTCTTCATATTTTTCAGGTTAATTTCTTACGATTTTCCTTTTTAATGATAAAGATTGCAATCCACTTCAATATGTGTTCAGTAATGAATGTAGGCTATAAATAATATATCCTTGCTAAAGTTTATAACATTGCTTAATATGATAGTTTATAGTCTTTCTCCAGTCTTAAAAAAGATGTCCTTAAAAAATCCTATGTGGATTTTTGCTAAAAGATGAGAATTCTTATCATTTAAAAAGAATATTTAAAGTATAGCCTTTTTATAGATCATATAAAAGGACAAGATACATTTGTTTCACAAATGGCAATGATACTTATTTAAAACCAACACAACACCCAAAATAATTTGTAAAATGATTGCAAATTTATAACTAAATTCCATACAAGCCACAACTCCTTTAAGTGCTTCCATATTAGGTTTGATTTTGATGTAGAAATGCATGTCCAATATTTTTGAATTTAACTCAAAGCCCTAGAATTGCCGCTGTATAAATTTTGTGTAATTAGTGAAGAAGAATGAATTTAAAGCTACAGTGAAGCCAGCTAAATTGTTCATTTACATAGTCAAGAAATTGTTTTGTTCAAACAAAACATGCATGTAAATTAAGGCAAATTTGAAACATCTGTTTGTCTTGATATTATAAATACTGCCAGCATTGTCCAAACTGTTTTATTTATACAAATGGCCACTACATGTAATGGTAAACAGAACATCAAAAATTATGTTGGTTTCATTAAATTATGGCAGTTAAATATATTAAGGGGAACTGATCTGGAATGTGGGGAAAAAACAAACCTATAGTCTTTAAAAAAAGTTCTGCTTATCCTGACTCAGAGAGAGAGAGAGAGGGAGGGTGAGAGAGAGAGAATGAATTGTATCAAAATGAAATAAAAAGGAAAGGAAATTTAAAAAAAATTCTTAAACTTTTTTTCCATCTGAAAGGAATGCTTTTTCCTCACCCTTCCCTCTCTTCTCCACTGAGAATTACATCAGCTATGTGCCTTACTGGAAGGGCATCCCCAGAGATATCAATGGCATCCAAGAACTTTACCCTTGAAACTTAGCTCTGATCTCAGGCTTCGGATTCATGTATTAATGAAGTTTCAAATTAGATTTATCATTCAGAATGACACACAAAGAGTTCAAAAGACAGCTACATAGTGATTATATCTGGATTTGGAAACTAAGCATGATCATGATGGATACCTGGATGGAAAATATTCAGGGTTCCAGTTTAAAAAAAAACCCCTCATGGAAGAACTAAGTTACCTCTGTCTTCTGTATTACTGCCAAGAATGTATGAAGATGTAACATGGAAGCCAACACAAATTAAAGACAATTTAAAATTCTTCTTATTCTCATTAAATGTATGCCATATACACAATAATATTGACACATAAACATTACCTGCCTCTTTAGAATTTTCAAAGTACTGATTATTTTAAAAACATTTTAGACAACTATTTCTCTCTATTAGCATAGACATGCAAATGTCAAAGAATAGCAAGGAACTATAGATTTTTAAAAGGTAGTTTTAAATCATAATATCTGTTTTATATCATATATCTGTTCAAGATTCATTAACTATGATGAGATCTACAAGAAAAGCTAAGCTGTCTAGCTATAATTTATAAATAATTTCTAAGAAATCAAACATATTTCAAAGGAGCAACTCAAAAACCAATCGATCAACCAGCCAATTACCCATTCTACTTTTCCTGAAAAACTTCCATTTTGTTTTTTTTAATGTTAGAGCCATATGGATTATTTCTTGTTAGGTTATAATATGTTTCATACATCTTATTCTGAATCTTGGTATCAAGGCAGATGTCTTTGTGCACACATGAAAACACCACATCACTATACATATACAGTGATCTAGTCTGGATTATTAGAAGTCTGTGTTCGGTCGCCAACACTTACCAAAAATCTCGTCAAAGTTATGGCAATATTACAGTAGTAATATTACATACCATATGGCATAAGAAACTTAATTGATACTAATAAAAATCCACTTTTGTGTAATGATTGAACTGAAGGAATTTAGTGTAATAGAATGGAACAGCATGGTTGACTGCCTACTCAGGGAAGGAAGTCAAACTAATCTTCACAGATGGCTAACCAGCCTATATTTAAAGACATTCAGCTATTTGGAACCTATCTCCTGTCTTCTAAATGTAGTTACTCTTGATTTTTTTTCTAATATGTAAGATTTTTAATTCAAAACTATTAACTGTGCCAGTCCACTTTCTGTTCTACTATTTTGTTTTTATAATTTGCACATTTACACATTTTTTTCAACACAGGTTTTGACTGATAACTTCATATTAGTTCTACCTACCAATTTGAGTCATATCATTATATGATATGACTCAAATCACGTTATAATGGTATATTTGTTTTGTTTCCTTACACAAGGTTAAATTCAAGCAATAGCCAAGGAATTCAAGTTTCCCCCCTTCTTTAAGTTAAGAGAACAGGGATTACAACTTGAGAATTTTTCTGGTTTTTCAAAAATTAGTCTAATAATAATTTTAATAATTTCAGTAAAAGGCATAAACCTCTATGAGTTACACCTCATTGCATCTAAGGTACAGAATGGCTAAACCAATGTAGAATTTACATTGGGATAAGACGGGAAGGAAGGGAGGGGAAGACAGACTAGTTTTGCAAAATGCAAGCTGCATATGAAGGTAAAGGTTTCCCCTACTAGTTGTGGACAACTCTGAAGGGTGGTGCTCATTTCTGCTTCATAGCCAAAGAGCCAGCATTGCCCGAAGGCACTTCTGTGGACATGTGGCTGGCATGGCTATTTGCTGAGGTGCATGGATGCTGTCACATTCCCACTGAAGGTAGTACCTATTGATGTACTTGAATTTTTACATACTTTCAAACTACTAGGTTTACAGGAGCTGGGAGAGACAATGGGAGCTCACCCTGCTACATGGCTGCTCTTGGGTCTCAAACTTGAGCCACACCGATCTTCCAGCTGACAAGCCCAGTGTCTTAACCAGGACAGATTAAAAGTACCATAAAAATTAATGTTTGTAATAAGTTGAAAACCCATTATATTTGATGAAACCTTGTGAGATAGGCTGAAACCTTTTAATAAGAGTTTAGCAATCTTTTGCTCAATTTGGCTGTTAAAATTTATTTTTTCCAAATGCAATATGGTGTCTTTGGACATTAAAATCCTTTGATATCACTTTGCCTTTGACTCCTGATGCAAACTTGTGTCATTAACATTTGGCCAAGTTTGTCCTGCTTGTTCTATGTAGAGGGCAAAAAAAAAAAAGCTAAGATGAAGGAAAATATTACAGAATCTGTCCATGTATTACACATAATCATGTATTAGTGAAAAAAAATCTATCTCTAATCTTGTAGTTGTTAGGGCCTATGCTTGTGCTGTTCATTAAATGTCGGGATAAAGTACATGGAGGCTAAGTTTGTTGCAGGATTGATTCATACATAAGCATATTTTTTCAATGGCTTTTGTTATTGCACTTATTCCTTTAAAAATATTCTGTAGGTTGGGTGAGAGTTTGCCTAGTACATAATGTCTGAGAAAATGTAGTGTCATTTCCAATAAGAGCTGTAGATTATTAGTTATGTATTTGAATGAACTATGAGTGTTCTATTGTGATGTTTTTGTGGTCTGTCTGTTCTCTCCCTGGAAATTGATCTGACTCTACTGATTTGTCAATTAATTTCTTTGGGTAGCTAGTCCAGTCTTCTAAATGTATATTATTCTATTAGTTGAGCACTTATGTCACACTTCTGATTGTATCATGGATTTCAGTCCAAAGATCTCAACAAACACATCTGATATCCTCCTGATTTCTAGTTACGATAGGTTAACACAGTTATCCTCTTAGAGTGTCTACAATAAGAAGCTTCACTTCTTCATTGTCTTACCTGGCTGTCTTAATATCCTCCTCAATCTTTTCACTGAGTTTATTAAAGGAACTTGTAGTTATCTATTACGAGTTCCAGTATCTTTTTGATAGCATTGAAAAAGTAGTGATATTAGTACTTTTGTACATTTATATCAAAAAATTATTATTAGACTAATTTAGTCATATATTCTTGTTTTCACTTGAAGTAACTGTTAATGCATGTATTTAGCAATATATTATCTGAAAATTTCATGATGACCTGAGAAGTTCAAAGGGAATTAGTATTTGCACCAAAATGCAAAGTTTAAAAAAGATCTGAAATATACAGACATATACATATTTTATAGCAGAAGCTGAAGAAAGAGAATGAACTTTTATCTCAATATTATACATTTACTAATTCATTCATTCTATTATAAAATAAGTAATGTACATTTTACATTATAGTTACAAGAATAGTACATGATAAATTCAAAATATAACTATGTACAATTTTCATACACCTCATTTCAAAGAATATTATCTTTGACATTCTTTTTTATTTAGGCTGTAATTTGGATTGTAATGCTACTCCTTATCAAATTATTGGCTTATTTAATTGTACAATTAAATATTTTTGTAAATAGTATTGCTTGCATTTCCTAATAAAGAAATTACTAGAATGAAAAATATCCTTCTTTAGCCTTACATCCCTGTAAAACCATTGCAAAGAAGTTGGAAATAGTGTAAGAACTTCTGGGACAGGGATAATAAACCAATATTGGAGGATCATCAGGCAGACTCTTTTAAGAGACAAAAGTAGCTGCATTGAGGAAGAAGAGATGGAAAATTTTTCATTTGTGAAACTTTTACCTTATGCTAGAAGCCAACACAATAACTACTTTTTATCAAATGTGATGCTAGAGTAATATCACTGGTTTCTGGATAAACTAGTAGATTAATTCACATATTTAATCAGTTGAAGTCAGTGATTCTAGTTTGATTCCTCTTAATAATGACTGCAAGTTAAATAATGCAAAAGATTTTTTCATTCACTGAATATCACAGTCTGACAAATAAAGTGTAATTTTATATACCGAATTTGTACATACAGAAAAAGATGTACATTTTGGGATTTGCTGAAACAAAATAAAATCATACATACATTAAGTTAAAATTAAATTTAAAATTAAAAATGTTACAATGCAATAATTAAAGTACAATAAAAGTAAGCAAGCCATTACCTTAGATGCTTGCCACAAAAATTACCATACTTCATGCAGAATGTACCCTTTGTGATCTGTCCAGTCAGTACAAGTGAAGGTTGGAAGATGATTTGTTGGCAGTTATGGAAGGGTATAGATAGAGAGGGAGAGAGATGATCCAGTCACAGGAATAACGATGATTAGAAGATGGCCAATAAAATTTCAACTTACCAGATACAACTAAAACAAAAGAAAAGAAAAACAAAAACAAAAAACAAATAAATAAACATGAAATGAAACAAAAAAATGAATGTGCTTTTAAATGACTAGGATAGTTTTTTCAGAAAAGCACCATATAAACAGTTGAATTGTAATTTATATATATATTATTAAATATGCAAGATGTGATTTATAAAAATGCATCTATTTGAAGAAAAATATCCAAGGTATACAAGAAACAGCATGAGATCCATGACACTGTATAAACAGTTCTGAACAAATGCTTGCATCTGTGGCTAGAAAATATGAAGCATGAAAAATGAAGGATATGTGAGAAATCTATTACAGTGGGAAACATAACGATGCTTAGATAAGCAGAGTGATGGGATTCTATGCAAGTCACCCATAACTTGTTACTTTTATGTTTAAAATATGATATGCAGGAGAAGCAGTATGGTTCAACTACAAGTATATTATTATATGCACAGCAACATGAAATACACTGGTCAGTTCTTTAGCTGGTGCTAGCTTTCAAGTTTCCCAACACTAGGATTATTCTTATTCTTATTAAACGCTCTATTTACATACAGTTGCTGGGCAGCTGAAGAGATGAGCAATGGGGGCAAATGTTAGGCAATCAACATCCTTTAAAAACACAGTAATTCAGTAATTTCTCTCTTCTCATTTTTCTCTACTTGAAAACAGCTGGATTAAATCCTCCAAATCTCAACACTTGCTATTTTAAATACATTTTTATAAACATTGCAACTTTCTGTGAATTTGAATATTAATTTAAATGCCAGTAAATTTTGTAATGAGTGCATCTTCACTCATCTACTATGTTACAGATAATTTAACAGATAGTCAACCCTTATCAAAGCTATATTTTCCCATTCAGAAATTCGCATCATGCAGATACTTACAAAATAAAAATTAAAGACATTATCATAAAACAGTTATATTCAAAAAATTTTGCCTAAATGACAATGAAAATTTAAAAACAGTACAGGGCTTTTCTAGAGATTTTATGTTCAAAATGTTCAGTTGTGGGACAGCATTATTTAAAGGAGATATCTATTATATGGGTTCTTGAAAAAGACTTGAGTCAACGTGCATGATTATTTGGAAATCCTTGCTTTATTCAAGCCTGCGTATATATTCCACTGCTTAAGTCTGAAAAGGTTTAAGATCTAGTGGTTCATAGCCTATGACCATTTCCATGTTCACTAATATGTGAGATATTACTGTAACAGAAACTCCTAGTATGTCTTGGTGGATTAAAAGTTACTGCTAGAAATGAGGGTTTGCTTTTCATGAATAGGCCAGAGGCGAGGACCCAGTGGATGTAATTTGATCTCAAAGGTCCACATTCAGGCTTATCTGTAGCTGTATTATCTGTATCATATTAAGGAAGTTTACTGTTGTGATCAAAAGGAAGGAATGTGTAATTCTTTCCATTTCCCATAATGTCTGCCCTTCTATGTTTATAACTTTATGCTTTAAAATCCAATTGAAATCAAATGAACAATAACATTAACAGAAAATACATAAAATAAAATACAAATATTGAATATTGAATATATTAATACAAAGATGGGCATATATAAACACTATCATTACAGATTTTGGATAAAATCTATCAGTGTGATGACTAAGAGTTGTTACCAACTTGATGGATATAATAAATTGTTACAGAAATATATAAATAATAAAAAAGGCTCCTAACAATCTATTCATTTTATCAAATTAAGTAGCTAAGAATTCATGTAACTTTTGATTTCTAAATAGTGAGTGCCAAAGCATTCTAGCTCTAAAAAGACACTCTTCATTTCTTAAGCCTTTTAAGGATCTCATTTACTTTTACCCTTTTAGACAGAAAGTTAAAATAATTACTGTGGGAGCATGAATTCATAATTACCACTTAAATACATGCTGTAGGCTACCTTCTATAATACACACCATTAAGTGTAATTATATTTCACATACTAAAATTAGTTGAGAGGCAAAAGTTTCTATTAAAGCAAACTACTAATCAGAATACACTAAAGAAATATAGGATATGAAATTGCTATTTTGTGCAATAAGTGTCAATGTTTATGAACTTGAAAGAATTTGAGATGCTTTAATAGTTTATAAATCTGGTGGCTATGTAAAATAAAGAATTAAAATACATATTTAATATTTCTAGAATTTATAAATTTTAGCACTAATTTTAGTGAATACAACAAAAAGACAATTAGCTTTTGATAGTGCTGTTTAGTAAAAAAAACGGTTTAAGAGTTACAGGAAGTAAGTTAAGCTGATGTCTATATTCATTTCCTGCATCTATTTGTATCCTTATTTTATTTAAGACTACACATGTACATGGAAATAAACTTGGATTATAAAAATGTGCTTAATGTAACTATTTTTTCTTTGGTGACATCCCAGAATATTTTAGACATCTTTTGACTGATCACAAAGGAACAGGTTTTATCGCTAACACTCATTGTCTTATAGAGTGTTAAATTATCCCCATTCCACCTCCTTCAAGATCAAGAGAAACACACATAAGTCTATGAAGTATGATGAGCATGGAGAGGCTTAAGCAGTGAGTTTTTATTGCTTTCTCAACTGTCAGCGAAACAGAGAAATGCTCTCTAACCCTTTGCAATCAAAGGAAATCTGACTCATCTAATCTCTAAACAGGTTTCCAAAGATAAGACATGATCTTCCACTACATGCCATTCCATATTCATATTATTTGTTTCTTCCTTGTAAAGTAGAAGATTTGCAGAAAAGTTACACTCTACGGTCTGGTCAAGAACTTGTACAGTAAAACTCTTCTCTGAGAGAATAATCTATCTAGCACATCTAGATGGGTAAAGGATCCAAGTTTGAAAAATAATGTGTCTTCAACAGACCCTCCCCATGACTGCTTTGTAGATCAAAGCCAGTTACAACAGAGAAACAATATAGGAGTGGAATAAAAATATATAATAGAATATAGTTATTGTAAAATTTGAGAACTTTCTTAGTTTATTGTTAGGAGTAATATATTTAGCATATATTCAAAACATTTTTAAGAAATGTTTTAATGCTAATGGTTTTAAACTATTCAAATTTTTATTCTTATTTTTATACAGCCCAAAGAGAATAACATGGAATAAAATTCTTAATATAACACATCTACAGAAATAATCTTTACATAAACCTCATTAAAAGTTAATGGTTTTAAGGTTATGGTTCCTACAGTAGAGAATAACTGCTCCAATTGGGCTCTTTACTCCTGATATTTAAGAGCTGTAAATGTAGCTTTTTCATCAGATAAAATTAACAACGAATTGTGAAAAATAATACAATTATTAAAAACAATAATGCTTTTATTGTGTAAGTTGCTTGTATTTATATTTATGTCTATTGTTACTAGTACATGATTGGAAAATATATGCAAAGATGCATTAGTGAATTTTTGCTCATCCTTGTCTGGCAACTTATTTTATATTAAGATTTTAAGACATCTTTAAAAGCAGCCCCATATGGAACATGATGGAGTAGTCAAGCCATTTTGTGATTAGTGAATGAATTAATGTTGCTGAGACTTTTGGTTTCCTAGGCCTTTGATTGGCACAACAATTGATCACCAAGTCACAGAAATCTGCTTTTTTATTTATGGTTATGATGATTAGGAATGACCATAGGGTGCCAGAGAGCCAAGATTTTTATAGATTATTAACTATTCTTTCTTGCTTGAGTTTGTTCCTGCTCATCCAGTCCCTCATAGATTTGAAACATACATCAATGGTTTGTCCTGACAGTGTAAAATTAAGGATCATCTGGATACCAATGGATGGATTATACCAATTGTTTCATAGAGACACTGGAAAAAAAATGAGAGAATCAAGCCGTGTTGTATCCCATACTGAAGCAAATGAGGTATCCATTGTTTTTTTCTCTTAACTAACAACTAAAATTGACCATTCAGGTTGAAGCACAACTATCATACAAAACATTGCCTCCAACGCTCCATGGTCATTAGGATTCAATAGGACCAGATAGGCAGTCTGGATTTATATAATCTACTTTAGGATTCCCAATTTCTGACTTGTCACCAGTTTGGGAATTATTATTCTTAAAAAGGAAACTTGGGTATTGACTACAGCTAAGTTGAAATATGTCCTCTTCATTAAGCTCATATCATTGCCTCTTTGATAGCAGATGGCACCTAATTCTTCTTCAGAGAGACATTAATCTTTCTAGGTTACCCAGACACTCAAAGGAGCCAGAGTGTGCATGAGTCTAGAGGGTGCAAATGATGTTCATGCTATAAACCCTATACATTTCCTTGGAGTCCTCAAGTCCAAATGATTTGCAGATCATATTGCAAGGTATCACCTATCTTATGTCAGCTCTCACCTGTATCTACCCAGCTAGTATTCAGAAAAATCTAAATGATTTTTGTCTTCAAAATAATTTGGACAGCCTACAAATGTCTTTTTCCTCCAACTTATCCCCCAAAGGGTCTGTATCACGCTGAAGCAAATATTTTCTAGAAATTTAGATTCACTAAGAGTGGAAAATACCCACATTTTGCATCCTTATTGTCACTGCAAGGGTTTGAACGTGGACACATACTAAGTTATATTTGTTTTTTGTCTTATGCTACCATGGTAGTTTTTACTTGCTTTCATTAAGAACAATGGATCACTAACTGGGTAGAGTCCCTACTGATGCAATCAGAGTATTCTTAGTGAAAGATGTCAACAGAATGCTTCAGTCATCAACAGTTACCAATACAGTGGTGCCTCACAAGACAAGTAACTCGCAGGGCGAGAAACTCGCAGGACGAGCAAAAAATTTAATCGAAAAATATTCCACTAGATGAGCCGCAACTCACAAGACGAGGAAACTTTGTGCCAAACCTTGCGCGTCATCAGTAAGCGCACTCTGTATTTCCCGTTCAGGCAA